>JAIGNY010004545.1:12500-30000 GCA_020152595.1 Chiridota heheva | reverse complement strand
TGTTGATGTGATTGAGGTAAGAATTGTGAGCGACATAGTAGACAATATTGCTGTAGTCAAGCTTGGCACGAATGGCTGAAGATTTTGAGGAGAGCATGACGGTTCGCACCCCAAGTGGTTTTGGAGAGGAGGCAGAGAATGTTGAGGGAGCTGTTGCAATTCTGTTTCAGGTTGGTGATGTGTTGTTAGCTTTACAATTACAAAGAATAAATCTCAGCTCCATGTTAACAGTATTTCACTGTGCAACTCCCTGAAAGCAGGGAAGACTTGTGGCACAAATCCATGCTGAAAGTCTCTTCCATCCTTTACAATCGCCTGAATAAACACTGGAGGTAGAATCAGGTAATTCCCTGGTAGAATGGTAGAAAGTAAGCTTCTTCTGGTCAGGAATTTGATTGACAAGATCATCGAGCTATAAAATCATTGAGCTATTAACTCATGCAGCTATTAACTCATGGAGCTATTACGGTTAATAGCTCCATGATTAACTGTAGCTCCATGAAAAGATTAACACTGGAAGGAGCAGGTTACCAGGGCCACCAAATTAAAACAAAGTATGTAGTGCCAGGAAAAAGTGACCCACAGAGATGAAATTAATCTTTCTGGGTTTAATGATTGACAGCTTGTTTTAACCAATCACCGCATGAATTTGTCTAGCAACAAAATCTGCTCAACTAAGTGGGGGCAAACATCCTATGCGGTACTGGTACAGTACAGCTAGCTAGCGGCGCACGCTCATGTAGTCAATGCAACTTACTGTACAAAACAAATTACTGCACACACAGACTTGAGTGACGGCAAAATGATGAACAAAAATTGCGCTTACGGGCTTTGTAAATCTGATTGCTCTTACCCACAACAGTTAGCAAACTGAATTTTGTTTATCCTATTTGCTAAAAACTTTAAAGATCCGAAGAAGTGCTATAAATGAATCAAAGCTTGCGGCAGGTCTGGCGAACATCTAAATGTCAACGCATTGGTAATGCACGATTGCGGATTTGAGGTTTGTTTGCCCCACATAGTTACCACGTTGCTATGGTGGGCGTGGCCTATTTGGAAACCTGGAAAGGTTAATTAAATACACCATAGGGAATAAGAAAAAAGTCAATTTAATTAGGAATGTCCAGTCTTGAAGAAAAAAACACTGAAGATAAATGTGTTCTATAAGTGCTGGAAGTTAACAGCTCCATGCTGTGGTCAGGGAAGTGACACTTTATGACATGGATTCTACCAGGGATATGTTACTTTAGCTTAAGTAACATATCGCTGATTCTACCATGGAGTTATAAACTGATATTTTACCTCTATGCTGTGAGCCTGCGACCATGGAGGTATTAAGATAATACCAGGTAGTTCCCTGTTGTGACTAAGGAAGTGTCACTTTTAGTGAAAGTCACTGCTGTGACAAAGTTAAAGAGGCCACGAAGGAAGAACAGCAGGGACCAAGTAAAAATCATTTGATTAAACAAATTTTAAAGTTTTTTCAAATCAAAATTACCAATCAATCAACATAACTTACATATATGTACCTAAGAAAATGAAAAACAGCAAAGCTCTGTTTAAAAATGCATAGAGCTGCAAAAATACACTTGCAGGTAAGCATTATTTGTAAATAACCTCAAAAATATGAAAAGAAAACATTCTTATTTCAGGTTTGGTTTGTTGATGTTTATAGCACCGCTACAGTCAGAGTAAAATGTGCCACGAGGATGTTAATAAATTATATGGTGTAAGATTTAGGATAGTGAGGAGATGGAAGGTTTGTAAGGAAGATAAGGGAGAAAAACAAAATGTGGGAGGGGGGAATTATTTCAGAGGCCTACATGTAGACATGTATAGATAAATTGGTGAAAAACCTATCTTGGTATCTTATTCATAAAAATGTATTATAAAATACACATGCAGGTAAACATGTAAATAACCTCAACAGTATGAAAAGAAAACATTCTTATTTCAGAGGCCTACATGTAGAAATGTATGTATTAACTGGTTAAAAACCCATCTTGGTATCTTATTCCATTTAAGAGTTGCCACATTTCTAAGAATTCCACAAAGACTGGTGTAGTAAGTAAATTCAGCAGTGTAATGTCATAGCAACAATTCCCAATCATTTTATATGTGTTTCTTTCAAAGAAATACATTTAAAAAAATTATAATCCTTATTATTGGAAACAATTTTGTTTAATTATTAATGATGGAATATAACAAGCAGTTAACATGAACAAGCATTGCCCATCTGTTCATGTTCCTAATATTCTTCATTAAGAAGAGAAAATATTTTCATAGAACTACATAAAAAATTGTCCCTGACGTACAACTATGACATCACAATAGGTCTACCCCGGTCACTTTTCTATACATTTGGAGAAATCTGTCAAATAAAATAATTCCTCAACGGAATAAGATATCAACATGTTTCTTTTATCAATTTGGTTCCTATACTTGTGTCCTATATTCTATCAATTAAAATTTACTCCAAAATTCCTTTCATATAAACAGCAATTTTCTTCTATTGACTTCAAGGAATATTTCAGCAAGTCCATCTTAAATGATAAAGAACTTCAAAAAAAAAAAAACACATCACAAATCTTATTCTGTTGAGGAGATATTCAAGTTCTGTACCATTTGTGTAGAAAAGACTGAAATCAGGCACATTTGTTCCTTACATTGTGTGGCTTAGAATTCACTGGATATTTCAGGAAAGTAGTAGAACAGAAATTAGTTTTAAAAGTAATTATGATTGACCACTGGAAGAATCTTGTATAAAGAAAAGCATTCCATTGGTAAAAAAAGAATTAAATTTTAAGTTAATCTGAGCTTCACATACCTCACTGCCTGAATTCACAACATGCAGCTTCTCAACAACTTGCCCATGTTTCCTGAAACATAAATATTTTCAATATGAAAATGAAGTCATTCACCATTAATGAACAATCATTTGGAAGATAACAAATGAGATGGTAAAAAATACCTCTTAACTGAAATATCAGTACTTAAAACTTAGAAACATCAATTGCATACAGTAACATTTCTCATTTTTTCTTGAATAATTTTTGCTGTATCATATTGTTACTGTCTTAAATAATAGCTTTAAGATTTTTACTGCTTAGCATTTTCTACTTTTGAAGTAGTCTCTATTATCACATTTTGCTTATAGTCTTTGCTTTTCAAAGTTTAAAGTGTATGTTAATTATTATTAATTTATTTTACATTTTTGGTATTTGTTTTTTTAGAACACATTTCAACAGGGGCTAACTGCTAAAAAGTTTTAGAGATAATAACGACAACATTCCTAAAATTGGTAAAGCAGGTTGAATTACTTTTTTTTTCACAAAAACTTTGGAAGAGATTATACATATTAGCATAAAACTCAAAAGATAAAAGAGCCTACATGATGGTTTGTTTGATGAGGGCCTAATGGCACCACGACAACAAGGGTCAAATTGTGCCTGAGAGGTTAGACCATTCTAGAGGTAGGAAGGAAACAAAACAGGGGAAGATTGAGAGAAATACGAGAATTAAAAGTAAGAAAGCTGGGATGGAGAGCAGAGGTGCATGGGTGAAGAAAAATACAAAGTAGAGAGTCTAAGAGAGAGGGGGTGGAATAAGATGACTAAATATGATTGTTGAGGGAAGCATGATGAAAGAAGGAGATAATTTTATCCGGAGGGTTTTTCTGGAGGAACTCAGAAATTGAGTTTTGGGGAGCAAGGGAAGATCTGGAAAGGTTGTACAGGATGCAAGCAAGGAGAACATGATGGACTGTCAGGGTGCAATGGCAATTGTTGCAGATGGGTTGGGGGAGCCAATAAGGAGGTGGGAGTGAGTGTGACCTATTCTACGACGGGGGTTGGTGTGACCTATTCTAAGACAAGTAATTTAAACGTTGTCAACATGAGAGAGGTTGTGGATGGTGGGTTTGATCGGAATGGTGGGCTAGATAACGTGGAGTTTGTTATCAATATGGGAGTCCCATTAGGTTTGCCAGTGGTCAAGGGAAGCGATAAGCAGTTTGCAAGTTTTGTTTCCTCCCATTTAATTGTTTACACCCGCGCAATACGAGTACACTAAGTAACATGAATGCATGCAGAACTTGCCATATTATACGCGGTGAACAATCAGTAATGGTGGATGTTTAAATTCATCTAGGTAAGTTCATAGCATTGGTTAACAATATTTTGAGCTCTGTAAACAAATTTGAACCTTTTCATGATTGAATTCTTTATCATTTTGAGACATGTAAATTTGAGTGTTAGTTAATTTTAATCTATCATTGAATTGCATAGGGTATGCTCCCTGGCTACCCAGATTGCATACTTAATACTATTAGTTTGTTAGATGTGCGTGAATGATAGCATGATTGATTGTGTGCCGATTAACGCTTTGCGGCAGCAGCGTGGGGTGCAATAATTGTGAAAAAACTGAAAATGGTGCGCCAATTCTTTCTAAATTCAACATGTAGGCCTAGATCCGAAAATGAGCGCGGAAGATCTTCCGTGCGACTTACAAACTATGCAATCTGGAATAGCCTAGTCAACAACATCAATCATAATAATTTTGTAAAAGTGATACTGACACAGTGATACTGTAATGTTAGTTTTCAATTTAAAAACTATGTATCAAAATTGTCCAAACATGTTTTTATTTTATTAACTCACCTGTTTGATTGATCTGAGAGACAAAACAAAAACTCTGGGGTTCTCTCAAAACTGATGCACCCGAGGGCCGAGGGTGATAAGAATTTTATGGGGGCATTTTTTACAATCTAACGTTACTAGGCTACTCAGTATTTGTTACAAATTACCTTGCAATGTTCAATTTTCTCAAATGTGCTAGAGAAAAATCATCTGACCCAAAAAATAAGATTTTCAACTGACAACTTCTCGGCCTTGCTTGCGAGGAATATAATTTAGGCCTAACGAAAGACGTTAACGTTATGCTGTTCACTGGCTTCAGTCTTTGCGCAAATCCCAACGCTAACATTGCATGCGATTTTAGCCTGTTCAGGGAGCATGCTCTGGAACCAGTTCTGCAATTTAGTGCAAATATTACTCAAAAACATAAAAACTGCACTTCGACTAGATGTGTCTGGAGTAACTTTAAGTAAGTCAACAACAGTCTCAGGCTGTCTGTCGGCAGTCTGTATTGCTTCAACTTCACAAGAAATTTCAGGCTTCAGTGAAGGTAGCACGAAACTAATACGGTAATACTCTGCCAGCCAAAATGAGAATTCCAGAAAAAAGGCTAAAAAGTATTTATATTTTTGAGAGGTCCCATGAAGCTAAGAGGTTGCGAATTCTAGAAAAGATAGAGAAGGGATGATCTTGGCTATTTATTTTCAAACTTCTTGACAAGATCTCTTTTAGAAAAAGTTTCATGGGGAACTACCCATACCAAATTTTGAGTTATTTAGTAAGGGTACTTCAGCCTCAAAAAAGGTAGGTCCAAAACCTCAGATCAACCACTATCGAACATATCATTATCCAAAAGATATTAGACGGTACTTTTCAGAAAACATCACAAAAGTTTGCGAAACTTCTCATTTCTGTCATAAAAAAAGACCCGAAACTTGACTCCTTCATCATAGGTTTCATTAGGGAAAATAATTAGTTTTGTGCTACCTAAAGTGAGCCGCAGCTAGGTGTCGTGGGTGGAGACAACAAATCGACGATTACCCAACTAAACTCAGGCTCAGCTTTAGTCCAAGATTCCTCTGACAGGGGGTTGCGCATCCATTTTCATTCAAGTTTTTTTCACATTTTGCATATTTTCGCCATTGGGAGAACGTACCGGGTGCCCCTTCACCCTAAATTCTAACTGATCTCTTTCAAACCTCTGTCGATAATGGTACTATCCCTAACAAGTGGAAAGAAGCAAACATATGTAGCGTTTTTTAAAAAGGTGATAAACAAAACCCAGCTAATTATAGACCTATTTTCCTCACCTGCGTTCGTAGTAAAATCCTTGAGCATATAATCCACTCACATGTGATAAATTCCTTGATGAGCATAATATCTTAACTGATTTACAACATGGCTTCCGTGCAAAAAGATCGACTGAAACACAACTCCTCTTAACAATAAATGATATCTCCAAACAAATTGACCAAAACAGTAACGTCTTTATGGCTATTCTTGACTTCTCAAAAGCCATTGATAAAGTCCCACATCAGCGCCTGTTATCCAAACTTTCCGCCTATGGCATTGATGGAAATCTACTGGCCTGGTTTGCATCATTCCTCAACAACCGCATCCAGCGTGTTGTCTGTGATGGTGAAATCTCTGATTCTAAACAGGTTTTATCTGGTGTACCACAAGGTTCTGTCTTGGGTCCATTACTTTTCCTTTTATATGTAAATGACATCCCTGATAATATAAGCAGCACAGTTAGACTGTTTGCTGATGACTGCGTTGTGTACAGAACAATTGATAACCCCTCTGACCAACAAATCCTCCAAGATGATCTTAACAAATTTGGACAATGACAAAACAAATGGCAAATGAATTTCAACCCCTCTAAATGCTACATCTTGTCAATTTCCTCTAAGAAATGCTTTAAATCACCTGTGTATACTTTATGCAACCAGCCACTAAAACATGTTAACTCCCACCCATACCTAGGTGTTGAAATTGATAATAAACTTAGATGGGATAAACATATACATAACATAAGCAAGAAAGCTAACTCTGTACTTGGCCTATTAAAACGTAACCTCTCAAACTGTCCCACCGACGTTAAACCCACAGCTTATAAAGCTCTAGTCAGGCCAGTACTTGAGTACGCATCAGCAGTCTGGGACCCCCATTACCAGTGCGATGTAGATACACTTGAATCTATCAAAGGAGAGCAGCCAGGTTCTGTAGGGCAGACTACTCTTATAAATCTAGTGTAAAAAACATGCTTCATAAATTAGATTGGCCCCTGCTAAAAACAAGCAGATACAACACCCGGCTACATATGCTATATAAAATCAATAACAATCTTGTCGCCATCAATAAAGATGAACTTATCCCCACCGTCAGAACTAATACAAGAAATAATCATGACCTTAATTTCCAGGTTCCCTGTGCTAAAAAGAATGTATATAAACACTCTTTCTTCCCTCACACACTAAAGGATTGGAATGCTTTACCGTCAGACATTGTACATGCACCAAGTCTCAAATGTTTCAAAGCTAAACTTACTAACACTTGTATTGCTAACTAGATTTTTTTATATACTTTTTACTCATACTTGTTACGCTCGGTTGGCGTTTGTGTCCTCTTGAAGGATTTTTGTCGACTTAACCGATTCAGACCTTTCCTCTAAGTCTACCACTGCTAGCGAAACACTGTTTGAAACTGCAGGCACACAGAAATTGAGGAGCACTCTCCCCGTATTAGCATAGCTGAAAGGACAATTCTCCCTCCCTACCAGCCTATCGCAACCGAAAGTAAAAATTGAATCGATCAGAAAATTGGTGGGGGCCTTTTTCTTTTCTTGTTATTTCAAATTTGCAACCACAAAAGTGGGAAAGATTAACAATTCTCAGTATAGATCGGACGATGAAAACGCGGTCCTCATAAACGTTTATAACAATTTTCTAGCTACTGAAAGCAAAATAAATGTAAATAAAAGAAATGGTAAAGCAGCTGGAATAGATGATATAACTAAAGAAATGTGGAATGGAAGCAGAGAAGTCTCAGAAGAATCATTAACGGGGTTATTTAATAATATAATGGAGGAAGAAAAGGTTCCTAAGACATGGAAGAAAAGCAACAGGACATACCCCGGAATCATCATGTATCTAGATAAGACATTCTGAAATTCACAAGTGGATGAATTTAAGAACAAAATATAAAGAATTATATAAAGATTTTGAAGTTTGTTCCTCTTAGTTAGTATATCACAAATTCCAGACAAATTAACAAATCATGAACTTTTTTTAGTCATAACTAAATAAGCTTCCTACAAATTTCAAAAACAATTCTACTAAGAATTCCATGCTTTTTTATCACATATCTCAAATCTGCTAGATATCCGTAGTCCTTTAATAAATTGGGGCTCCGGGAGACGAAGAGAGGGAAGGTTATAAAAAAAAGAGCCATAGGATTTCTCTCAATCCGCGTATAAAAGTGCAAAAATAAAATAATTTCGATAAAAAGAAACCCCAAATCTCTGTTCATACCGTTTGCAGATCAAGTTGAATTTATCTTAAAGATCAAACTTTCAAATAGGCCTAATCAAAATCGTTTTGACCGATTGACGACTCGGCTTCAGATTTGTCTTGTTTTGATTAACCTGATCATTACCGACATGATCTTCAACTTTACCTGTTTACCGAGTTTAAACAGTTAAAAAGTATTAAGCCCTGATTGGCGAGGAAGGCATTGTGGGGAGACATGGCTTAAAGTCCAGTTGTTGCTTCTAACGTACGAGGTAAATATAATTCAATTCTTGTGTTTTGATTGGTCGAAACACAATGATACAACGTGCACTTTCATTGATAGGCCACTTTCAAAGTGCACTTTCATCAGTATCGTTTTGGAATAAAATGTACGCCGCCACATTTTAATCACGACAGAGGGTCTTTAAGTTGTAGTCATAACGACAATTGGCAGAGAGCTGTTCAGCTGTTCAGTTTCGTGCACCAAACAACCTGGTGCTGACTACTACAACGTTTCCCACAAGGATATACACAAATACAGGTGGAATTTCTCAGACGGACATAGAACCAGATCGATCATGAGGCAGTCTGTGCCAGATTCAAGCGATCAGTACATGACACCAGTGCTTAAAGAAGTGCAGATGTGGGTAGCGACCACAATCTGGTTATTACTGACTTACAACTCAGGTTAAACAGAGTTACCAAGCAAAGAAGCAAGCAAATGAGGTATGAAAACAGCAAGCTAAAGGTACCAGAAATAAGACAACAGTTCCAGCTCGTATTGAATAACAGGTTGCAGGTGTTCAACCTGTCAACGTTTAGACGTCGAAAGGAGTTGAAGAAGAAACACCTCAGGCATTAGAACGTAGATGGAACTTGAACGAGGTGAAAATTATTTACAACAAAACTGCAAGAGAAGTGCTTAAGGTCTGGATAAAGATGAGTCAGAACTGGATAAGAACAGAAAGTTGGAGGGCAATTACAGATAGAAAACAGTAAAACAGAAAGTGTGCAACGCAAGATGAGTGCGTCTACATGAAAGGCGGCGAAAAGAATATCAGACAGACAAAAAGAAGCTAGAGGCACGATAAAAGACAGTGGATGAATGGCATTGCCAAAGAAGCAGAAGACGCAGCAAATCAAGACCACATCAAAGGTGTTTACGATGCCACAAGGAAGCTATGCAACGACAGATCAAAGTCAGTATAGATTAAAAGCAAGGATGGCACACTGCTTACCAACTGACCAAGGAGAACGAGATTAGAGAACGGTGGAAGGAGCACTTGAAGAGGCTTTAAGTAGAGAAACTCCCAGCGAAAGGGCATTCATACATGAGGATGTAGAAATTCTGCATGACATTCAGACATAACTAAAAGCGAGATCAGAGAGGTACTCCAAAACATGAAGTCTGGCAAGACTGCATAACAGTTGAGCTACTCAAAGCCGAAACTGAAACAACAATCAATGTAGGCCTACTGCACGACCTGTTCAGGAGAATGTGGAACATTGAAATCATCTCAGATGACTGGAGTAAAGAACTAATGGTTACATTAGCAAAGGAGGGCGATTTGACTGAATGTGACAACTGGCGGA
Source organism: Chiridota heheva (assembly GCA_020152595.1). Lineage (NCBI taxonomy): Eukaryota > Metazoa > Echinodermata > Holothuroidea > Apodida > Chiridotidae > Chiridota > Chiridota heheva. Next base: position 20,261 of record JAIGNY010004545.1, on the reverse strand, counting down.
GCATTACTCTGATATCCTTACCAGCCAAGATTTTGGGCAGGGTGATAATCAATAGGATGAAAGGTAGAGTTGACATGAAACCCAGGAAAGTACAAGCTGGATTTAGAAATGGACGCAATACAAACAACCATCGAATGGAATGGAATAGCAGCCTCGTTTGTGTGTGCTATATTGATTTCGAAAAAGCCTTTGACAGTGTACACAGAGAAACGTTATGGAACATCATGAAATATACGGCATCCCTCCCAAGCTGATAAATATGGTAAAATCTCTTTATGTAAATTGTAGGTGCGCAGTGTTGCATAGCTAACAATGACACAACTGCATGGTTTGATGTCAAGTCAGGCATTCAGGTGTCAAACAGGGTTGCGTAATGTCAGGATTCCTGATCCTACTGGTGATTGACTGGGTCATGAGACAGACAGTGGTCAATGGAAACACAGGAATTAGATGGAAATTGGCAACTAAGTTAAAGGACATCGATTTTGCAGATGACATAGCGCTTCTGCCTAGCACCAAGCGGCATGTGCACATGCAAGGTAAGTTGGGCCATTTGAGTCATAGACCCAATACAGTCGGACTAAAGATAAACACCGCAAAAACAGAAACCATGAGATATAACGTAAACAACCAAGAATTACCACTCAAGCAGGATGAAAATGACGTGGAAGAAGTTAGCAAATTACCTGGGTGCAATTGTGACCAAAAACGGCAGAGTTTCCGATGACATACGAGCAAGAATAGGAAAAGCTTGGCGAGCCTTCAATAAACTAAGACAAATCTTGAAGTGCAGAAAGTCAGTTCAGAAAGACTGAGATAAGAATCTTTAAATCCAGCATTATCGCTGTACTACTCTACGGCAGCGAAAAAGGGCGAATGACCAAAAGTGACGATTACAGGTTGGATATATTCTTACACAAGTGCCTCAAAAGAATACTTGGCATTCGCTGGCCAACGAGAGTATCAATGAGGAAATAGGATGGCAGGCGTGAAGATTTGTTTGTATTTTAGGGTGATTTTATGCCTCCCCCTTCCCCACGTGACACACACTTTTGATGAGCAAATCCCGCTTATGTCAGAGGACAGGCGAACGCGCTATTTTTTTAATTTTATGCTTCCCTTTAAGATCACCAACGCGCAGTTTGCACTCCGCAATGCCGTAAATTTTGTTTTTAGCAGGACATAAATTTTTTTTAAACCTGACGCTTATGAATTTTTGGGGAAAGTTTCTATTTCGTTGTAATTGTCTGATTGTAAGGCGAGCGACTTAAAACATATCAGTAACGACTTTGTAAAAACATTTTGCATTGCTTGGAGCAACCCTTTAGCCTCTGTACCAGATTGTAATTTTCAAAATCAGATCAATTGGAATAATAACTTTAGACATGTTAAAGAGGGAGGCTCGTCTCAGTAAAATACGGTAAAATTCAGGGATACTATATTTTGACGTCACTTCCGGTTATGGAGGAAAGATCTGATCCTCTGTCTGTTTGCACCTCACAGTACAGCCAGACACTAGCATGTACGTTGTGTGTGCAGAATTACATTCACAGCGCATTACGTTACTGTGACGAGAAACTTATTTGTTTTTTTCAATGCTTTTTTGTCAGAAAGCGAAAGTGGAATTTTAGTATTATAATACTACAATGATAGTCACCAACTGAAAATTACTGGAAAAAAAGAAAAGAAGATGAACGATTCTTCCGGGGCTCGAACTCACGACACGATTTGAAAAAACGTTTTTGCGATCGCCGCAACCATCTGGTCTATCTCGTGTGGTGACTTTCAAAGCGTTTTAGTTTATTATATACCTTGCAATACTGCAATACGAGACAACGAATCGCGCAGCAAAATTTCAACCAATCAAAAAATTTGAAAGGAATTCTAAATATTGTGCACATATGACGATATCGCCTCTTTAATAGTGCCACTGTTTACAACAAGAACCTTTGTAGGCCGGGGTAAAGTATATTTTCGATTTTCTGTATACAAACGCTAGTTTTTTTTTACCTATGATTTTAAGGGTAAGTTTAACATTCCAGTTCTACACTTCACTCAATATTTTGGTAATATCTGTGCAATTCCTAAGTAATGCAACTATTTCACCTCAAGAAGCAGTTTTGATTAAAGGAGCGCTATACCGAAAGTGAGAGCGCTCGGTAAATCGATAAACTTCATGCCTCCGTAACCTACCGACAAATAATCATACAACCAGAAAATTGCTATACCGTTGCATACTATACAACCATTTAATTTTTGGGGGAACCCTGAAGAATACGTCTCACTTTTCGATCGCGGTTTCTGCAGGAGTGTTTCACGTCCCAGGCCATACATAAACGTAGGAAATTAAATTAGGCAACATTTTCCGATAATTGAAGAAAATTTCTTGAAAATGAAAGAAATCGAAGAAAATTTCCCCTAAAGAAAATTAAATAAAATTTCCCAAATATGATGAAGGGCATTTTCTAAAAATTGAAGTACGGGACTCGAGACTTGATTTCCCAAACATTGAAGCAGATCATGACATTTTCCCAATTAGCCGATGTAATATAGGAGTTCCTCCCCCTCTCTTCCCCCCCCTTCTCCCTTCTCCTCCCGGACTTTTTCTCCTTGGAGATTTTGTCTCCCCGGGGGATTTTGTTCCCCTCACACAGGATATACTGTCCGCCAGGAGAATTTTCCCCAAAATTTTCAATGTTAATTTGAGAAGCTGAATATGTCCACCAGTCTGACAGTTTATTTTTACCGTCCGTAGCGAGGGCCAAAGGCTGAAAGGGGTGAATAATAGGTTTTAATTATTGAAGACACATTTGACTCATGGAAAGCAAGGTTTTGTACAGTTTTTCGAACATTGTAATTAGAATTGAAAAATGTAGTTATTCAATTTTCAATAAGAGTACGGCTAGTGGGTTAGTCCCTTCCACTTTTATGTGGAAGTCAGGAGCCGGGCTGCTATGCTTTAAGGGCCGTACCATCAAATGACTTAATGACTGAAGAGGGCCTAGTGGGGTAGGTGGGGGGGTCATATATTGCCGTATCAAAGTTTCTGTCGGTAAACTCATTCTGCGCGCTTAATTTTTTAGGATAAACTTATTTTGTTGGTAGCTAACAATTGTTCTTCTCCTCAATTGAGTTTTGAACTTCTAGTGTCTTGATTAAGCCATTTTGGGGCATCAAAAAGAAGAATCTTCAGTTTTGTTTCTTTGATAAGGTTTAAGGCACCAAGACAGCGATGGTCAAATTGTGCCCTTGAAATTAAATTTGTCAGAAGAGTATGAGGTTGAAGAAGCTTTAGAGTGCAGTAGGTAGGTATAGAAAGGCAGAATTAGGGTAAGATTATATAGTTATGGTAGCAGGCAGTGGCGATCCAAAACGGGGGAAGGGGACGATCACCCCAATATTTGTATCCGTCGGTTGAGATTGGTACATGTTAGTTCATCTTGTCGGTTCACTTCCATTGCGTCCCCACCCAACCCCCTTTCCCAATATGGAAATCCTAGCTACTCAACTGGTATCATGGCGCCGGAAGGAAATAATTTTTCATGGGGAGTAGTTGTGAAAGATTCGGCATTGTAATTGAAGGGATTAGGGAAGCTCAAAGCGAGCTTGGAGAGTCATTAAAGATATTTTTGACATGTAGGGATCGTGATGCTTAATTGCAGGGGTGAGGAGGAGTTGCTACGGAGGTGGGAATGAGTGAGGTGGTGTTAATTTGTTTTTTTTCATTACAATTTATTTGTTAAACTCATATCTGAACATATCATTACAATGAAGAAAATGTCGAAAAGGAATACAACTATCATAACATAATTTATAAAGCATAATTGGTTGTAATTAAAAGTTAAACATTCTTAAACTTACTAACAGAAAAAACGAAAGCCTAGAAATACCTTGAGAGGATTCCAGATACAAGAAAAAGTTAAACGAGAAGATGCAAAATTTTTCATTATGGGACTTTCACTTTCTTGTTGCTATATGCACTTCTAATTTACGAATAATCTTTAATTTAGAAATCAGGTGACAAAAGGATGGGCTATTATTTTGTATTTTACATTCATAAATTACATGCTTACCTACTAGAATTACTTGCTGATTTAACTTAAAATCTCTATCGACTTCGAAAAAAACATCTAAAATAGAAGAGTGAGAAACGTGAGGAAATGGAAGATTAACAAAATAAGTCATAATCTCTTGCCAAAAAAACCTGGTAATCCGGCAATTAAGAAACAAATGTTGGAGTGATTCTGCGTCTATCTTACAAAAACCACATAGTGGGGAGTCAGCAAGGCCCACTTTGAAAAGCCACTTATTTAAAGGAATTTTATTATGCAATTTTTTTTTTTAAAGCTCTCGAGTTGTTATCTATTGTTGTCAAAAAAAGGAGATTGAAAATATGGCGAAGATCATTCTGAGAATAAGCATAAATATCTTTTAAGTTTAGTCCAGACTGTCGAGAGGGGGAGCAGGGGGGGATATACGAAGACACTAATACCTCATAAAAACAAAAAGTTATGCGCTTAGTATCCTTATGCATTAGTGTTCCAAAAATGAACTTCGGAAACCTATTGCATGTATAATTGAATACAATTGCAAGGTTAGGATAAAATGTTTCCCCTGGACTATTTCTCCTAGGAAATTTAGTCCGCCAGACAAAACCCTCCGAATAAAAAATCATCCGGGGAGACAAAATCTTAGCGGAGACGAAATCTGCGGTTACACCGATACAACGTTGGATGGAAACTTATTTACCAACGCATATTTCTGCTTATAACTGGAAAATGTGTTGTTTTTTTGCCCCAATTGACCTTCCCTGTGCCCCTGATCCTAAACCGAGAGTTGTGGCATTTACTTGTTTGTTAAACATCAGAAAATAAATACAAAATGGTAATAATAATAAATTTAAACAATTTTGGTGGGCCGGTCAACATTTGGTGGCGGGAAAAAGTGCACCTACGTTATAATCCGCTACTGGATGTGACTAATTATTCTTGCAACTGTCATACTTAAAACCAAGTTCACCAGACGGGATGTACTGGTACGTCCCTTTTCATGGGATGTATTGAAACATCCATCGTAAATCGAAATATTTCACTTTAAACCATGAACATGGACAAGCGGCAATCTGCTCACCAGACGGGATGTACTGGTACATCTCTTCACATGGGATGTTTTAATACATCCATCGTTAATCGATATATTTCACTTTAAACCATCCAAATTATTGACAAGGCAATCTGCTCACCAGACGGGATGTACCGGTACATCCCTTCACATGAGATGTATTAATACATCCATCGTAAATCGAAGTAATTCACTTTACACCATCCAAATTGACAAAGCAATCTGCTCACCAGACGGGATGCACCGGTACAGCCCTTCACATGGGATGTATTGATACATCCATCGTTAATCGAAATATTTCACTTTAAACGATCCAAATTGACAAAGTAATCTGCTCACCAGACGGGACAAAGCAATCTGCTCACCAGACGGGATGTACTGGTACATCTCTTCACATTTATACCATCAACCACAAAGGATGTTTTTCTCTTCACATGGGATGTAATACATCCATCGTTAATCGATATATTTCACTTTAAACCATCCAAATTATTGACAAGGCAATCTGGTACTTCATGCCAGACAACCATCGATGTCAATCTGCTCATCAGATGGGGATGTACCAGTACACGGGATGTACTGGTACATCCCTTCACATGGGATGCATTGATACATCCATCGTAAATCGAAATATTCAACATTAAACCATTTAAATTGACAAAGCAATCTGCTCACCAGACGGAATGTACCGGTACATCCCTTCACATGAGATGTATTGATACATCGATTGTAAATCAAAATATTCATTATTAAACCATCTAAATTGACAAAGCTATTTGCTCACCAGACGGAATGTACCGGTACAGCCCTTCACATGGGATGTATCGATACATCCATTGTAAATCGATATATTCAACATTAAACCATCTCAATTGACAAAGCAATAAACTCATGAGGACAGGTTGTACTGGTACTTTCTCCTCTTCACTCGTATTAAGGTATTCAAGACTCGACTAATAAAGATTTTATACATGTCAAAAACACAGTTTTGAACGAAACCTCCTTAACTCATTAATTTTACATGAAAAAAAAATTAATTCTAAATAAAACGTAAAGTTTTCATGCAAAAAGACGATTTACGGGTAACTATGCAATTGGTGATATCCAAAATTTAAACATGGTAAAATATACAAAATATTTTAAGTGGGTTTTTGCACATGAAAAAAAAAATGGAATAGCCCCAGAATTACCCATTTCCTAAATTGTAAAAATGTTTCCTAAAGCCTTATGGTTTTGTTTATATACGCTATATATGGTTTCATATCATTTTATTTATATAAAACCATATATGGCCAATTCCTTATATTATCATATTAAAGGAGCATTAGACCGAAATGTGAGAGCGCTCGTTTTTGTGAATTTCACAGATATAAATGTATTTATATATAATATATATTCACCGGAGAAGGGGTCAGGGGAGGTTTAGGTAGGGTGAAACCAGGGAAGGGTAGTTGTAGATACATACTGATTTAATCATTTATTGTCTTGTTTTCTGTTATTGTATCTTAAGGAGGTTTTGCACCCATAAGCTTAAGGTAGTTTTTTGCAAAATCTCCTCAGCCACTGTGTTTATATTTATTAAACCATGTTACTCTCATTTAACTTTAAACAATCAGTATATAATTTACAAGATGTATCTAATTTCACTCGATGTATATGTATATATCTAAATTGTAATTGCTTGGCTGATATAAAGTATTTAAACTGAAAAACAAAAAAACAAAAAATATTATCTACAAAAGATTGATAAACTTCATGCCTCCATAGCCCACAGACGACGTAAGGCAAAGGTCACGTAAATATTTACATTAACCAGAAAATTGCTCAACCGTTGCGTGCCAGATGAACATTTGAATTTTTAGGGGACCCCTAGAAATACGCTCTCACTTATCAGTCTAGTGCTCCTTTAATTGATATGGCCATATAAAAAAATAGATTTATATGGCTTTATCAAACAAAGTACGTTGGTTTTCTATAAAACTTAATTAAGTTTTATAAAATAAAATATTTATGTGGCTAATTCTTATATATAGTTTTATATTAATTGACTTGGCCATATAAAAAATCGATTGATATTGCCAATATAAAACAAGCCTATGGGATTTGAGCATTCCTTTTGACATTCAGAAAAATGACATATGGAAGAGCGCCATTTATTTAAAGAGTTTTCTGTAACGTAAACTTGTAACAAGGTTTTAAAGAATTACTTCAGTGGTCAAGCATGTTCATCTTATATGAAAGAGAACTTCAAAAGAAACAAAATGGTGAAGAAAGCGTTCAAATATCTTATTCCGTTAAGGAAGTATTTAAGTTTGAAGCTCTGTCTTGCCTGTGTAGAAATGCTGTAGTAAGTCTACTATCAGACTATGGAAAGTTGATGTCCTCATCCTCACACTCTTAGCAGTTGTTGATGTATTTTTGAAGAATTTTTAATACTTTTGTTATGCTATTTAAATTAGTTTTCCTTGAACTTTCTTCAAGTGATACAGTATAAATATCCTTACTAGATTCAGTTTTACTAATTTTTTGAAATATCCCATTGTTTTTAAACCTCAAAACCACAGGACAAAATATGATAGAATACATAACGACTTTGAGGAATCTGAGGCTATGACATCACAACTAGTTTGATTTCAGACG
>JAIGNY010004545.1:0-2500 GCA_020152595.1 Chiridota heheva | reverse complement strand
CTCAACAAGCAGAAGATGCTCTTTTTAAGCTTGATGGCGGACCCGGCTGTACTGGAGACACCATTATGAAACTGATATGAAGTCTATGTCATTCTTAAAGCTTTAAAAATAATACAAAAACTTACTCACTAACATTTATTACATAATATATTGAAGTTGTTACATACATTTAGCATTTATTTGACGCAATTAAGACATGTCATTTTACCAGAGGCAACCGACACCGAGGACCGTGGTGGGACGGAGCATGCCCCCAATATTGTGTAAGCAGCACATTCTCAAGAAGTCTTTTACCTATTCCCCCGTTGCACGGTACTAGGTGAAAATGAGCACCGTTAGTACCGACGCAAATGGTACCGGTAGTACCGAAGTATCGGTATTTTTACAGGTGACTACCAAAAAGTGACAAATATGAAATATAACGTACAGTACCATAGAATTGTACACCAAAAGATATTCCCACACTACAAGGGCCTGCCGTTTTAAACATGAAAACATAAATATACACCTGATCTCTAAGTTAATAAGATCAAACTAATCGCCCGATTTGTATTGACAGTATTGTTTTTGAGTTTTGTTTTTTATTTCTAAGGAAAAATGCGAGAACAAGGGGACTTAAATCGATCATTTCGTCATTGAAGAGGGTAAAGGAACCTTCATCAGGAGAAACTGACTCAAATTGAAGAAAATATTGTCACTTTTTTTCATTTTGGGGGGCAGTTCCTGCAAGTCTAGCAGCTAGGGGGCGTTTTTTAAAAATTTCCACCATATACGTTACACGCCAACCCATAGTGGTGCGTACGTAGCGCAGTTACAATAGGGCAAACTTCACCAAGGGCTGATGGTCTAGCCCCCCTCCCCCCTACCCCTTCGTTAAAAAAATCCTGGCTACGCGCCTGGCGTGTACAGTGAGTATGTGACTAATAACTAAGTTTACCCAACTCTACAAAAACATGTATAAATGATCTGGAAGCCGTCTTTCTTGAGTCTGTGGAAAAATAAAGATGATCCCTTAATAACAAAACAGCAAAAGTAAACAACAAATTGCAACGAAATAAAAAGTAATATTATAAGCTTGAAATGAGCATGTTGTTACAAATTCTAATTAACAAATCGATGAGGAAGTTGAAGGCTTGAAGTTTTTACAAATCAATATATACCTAACGTTAGGCTACCAAATTGCAAATGGTTTCACACAATGTAGTCCAGGCCGGAGTACACTAACGTTACATTACTGTAGCCTGGCTACCCAACACACTGAATGGTCTATGATTACCACAGCAACGCTTTTTAAAAGCAATTAATTGCTACGTACATATCTAAATAAAATAAGATTTTATAAGCAACTTATTCTTTTTCCTAAATAAAACTGAAATCATTGCCCATATTTGTCAAAGCGTTTACGTCGGTCAGTTTAGGTTAAACTAAAGGCATACGTACGGCGTTAGCTTCAGATCAGACTTCAACAACAACTGGCACAATTATGATAGCACATTATTTAAGGTCCACTGAAATTGTTCAAGACATCTTCTAGTTTTGATCATTTATCCCTTATCAAAAAAGTTGTTTGCGTAGTATTTTCTTTAGATATACTTAGGCCTAAGTTAGTAAGCGCAATACATGCCTGTTACAATTTAACGCTGCGCTAAAGTGTTGTCGTCCTGCATGTACTGTAAAAATAATTCGTTGTTTTGGGGCTCTTGTTAGAAACAAAATGAAAGGTAAATCTTGATAATTAAAACTAAGATGAATATAATTAATCTTAGTGTGTAAAGAATTTCAATTCATACTTTTTTAGGTTAAGTTAGCAGTTTGTCTATTTTATTGCCCTCTCTTGGAACCAACATGAGCGGAGGACAAACTAAAAGTATCACGCTCTGAAGTATAGGTTCTACTCAGCCTTCGGCTTATATGAAATATATAGGCCCAATGACGTCACACTGGGGAGGGGGATTGAACACACAATTACAATAACGGGGTCGTCGCCTGCGTATTCGGTTATGATAGTACAAATGCTATCACGAAACGCTTAATACGACCCGACGAGAACACAGGTACGACGTACGGACAGACATAACATCGACAACCAAGTCAATGTCCACGGCCTTGATAACCAGTTGTGGTGCAATGGCATCTGGGTCTTTGCCTTTTATAAGACTTTCAATGGAGGCTTTCTTGTTTCGAACACTTTGAAAGCTGATAACAAGAAATTTTAGAACCTTCCTTTTTACCTTTTTTGGATTAGTTTTCAATTTGACATCGGGATGGTGGTTGGGCTTTGAGTCAAGGCCGGAAGAATAAGTTTGAAGTGCCTCATATGAGTTAGTACAATTGATCATGGAATTGTTAGTTGAGAAGAAAGAATCGGAGAAGTTCATGAAGTCACAAGTATCACATATTCAGGTAGGCCTACAGCTAGAATGCATGAGGTCGCTGTATTTTTGAGTCATCCATGTTGCAGCACTTCTGAATCTAAATAGGTCAAGTCGGCAAAAATCCT
>JAIGNY010004544.1:195000-204173 GCA_020152595.1 Chiridota heheva | reverse complement strand
AAAATGACCAATATTTCCCCAAAGTGAGGCAGAGTTACCAAAAATGAAGGAAATTTTCAGAAAATGAATGTAATTTCCCAAAAAGTGAAGAAATTTTCCAGAAAATTGAAAGGTATTTCGTGTTTAGCGATCATGTTATCTGCTAGATCTGCAAATCATTTTTTCTTGCTTTCATCAAAGTCATAAAAGAAGTAATGTTAGTGATATCATTGCTTCCATAGTTATATTAAAGAACTGGTGACATGTAGCAATTTTGGTATCAACTAATGTATTTTTTAATTGGGAACAACTTTCTGATACATATGTAGTTCAAAAAATGTCTTGGGTCTTTCACAATCTTGGAAAAACCCTTTTCTGCTTAACTTAACTTCTTGTTCCAATTTCTATAATTAAAATTTTATGACGGTGGTATCACTGATCTCCGACTGGCAGCATACATAGGCATATACACATATGTAAATAAATTTACGGATGCCACACAAAGTGATTATTCTGAACTTCTAACTAACGCGATTTTTACACTTTTCCAATTATCATTTTGGAGAAGTAGGGGTTACTAAGTATTCAGTGCGTGTCAAACATCAGTTTAAAGCAAACTTGCTTCTACACGTCACCAGTCCTTTAACAATTTGTGTCGAGAGTCAGTTTCTTTGAAAAGTATCACAATATACCAATATATTGTGATGATTTTTAGAGCAGGGAAGAGCACATTCTCTTTCTTACTCAAAAATCTAAAAAAAAAAAACTAGATTAAAATGAAATCTTCCTGCGAATCCCTTTGTTTCCCACAGTTATAACTGGCAGAACTGTATATTTTTGTATTGTCATACCTCTATATGGGGTTAACTGTTCTTTTATCAAATGTGTGTTTACAACAGGGAAGTGTTCACAGGTTGATTAGTTTTTATACAGCTCCCTGCCCAGTCAGTTTTATTCACACACTCAACAATATATTCCATATGTTATTGATTTTGTTTCACTCAACTGAGTTGAGTGTTGTGTAGTCATCATTTTTCTCCCAAACAAGGTGCTTCTATTGTGTTTTGGTATTTTCATCAGTTTATTATGAACACACCCCATTTGTGCATATTATAATAGGTTGATTCTCAGCATCGGTGTTTTGTGCCAGACAAAAAGCAATTTAGTGCAGATCTGATGGAGACTGTGTACTTGAAGTTTAATAAAGACTAGAAGTGTACATGATATGTTACAGAAATTTATAAGAAAGCCATTTCTGTAGATTTTGTACTGTGAGTACTAAATGGACAAGTAATTTTCAAGTGAGAGAAAATCCCAGTATTTTGTTGTAACCAAAAGTGAGTACATTTTAACTTTATGAAATTAAGTGCAGATATCTTTTAAAGAAGTTATAGTTCTCCTTAAGTAGTACTGTGTGTCTCCTTCTTTCTATTTGAATCACGGTTGCGAGGAAATTTTTATTTTCAAAGTTAATTATTCAATTGTACTGTGTTTTGAAACACATTTCAATCTAATACGTTTGTAATGTGTTGTACTAAAACTATATGTACTTGTGGCAAAGGAAGATGGTAGGGAGAGTGGATACTAGATTCCAGGATCAGAAGCTGTTTAAGAGAAAGAAAAGAAGTTCATGTGATGTAGGACCAGGGTTGGAAAAATACAAAAAAAGTCACTCGCCAAATTTGGCGAGGCTAATTAATTAGGTGTGGCGAGTACCACAATATATGTTTTACTCACCTATTACGAGCAGGCGAGTGGTTGTAGCAAGCTAACTGTCTTGAATGCCTCTTTTAAAGAGGATTAAACTAATCTTATATAATTGTTTTCTAATATTCAAGTTGCTTTCTGGTATAAAACAGCTAGTTGTATACAAAATGCAAACTTACTGTGGTATATACTATACTAAGGGAGGGAGGGGGAGGGGATTTGCTATCCTATCAAAGTTTCACTTTTCAAAATGGCCATCATTGTGATTAAGAATGACTATAACTTGAACATAAAAACATGCTAGAAACATGATTGTTGTGTTTATGATAATAACACTATATTTATTAGGTTTATTAGGTTAAAGTATTAGTTCAGTGGTCAAGCAAGTTATTTTATATGAAAGAGTTCTTTCAGAGAAATGATGTGGTGAAGAAACCACTTCAATATCTTATTCCATTAAGGAGATATTCATGTTTACAGATCTGACTTATCTATTTAGAAATGGCTGGTGTAAGTAATTCTAATTCATCATATTCTTAACAATTGTTAATTAGTTTTCATATTTGTAATAGAAAAAAAAAGGTTAAAATAATGAATCCATATAGTTATAGGTTTCCAATCTTCAGTCAATGAAGTAATTTGATAAATGAAAAGAAAGTAGTAGGAATGTGACATCTTTCTTGACTCAGGAAACAAATTTATGCTAATTAGTGGGTCACCTGTCAACGAGACTTAAGTAATAGGCTGGAGAAAGGCCATTGCCATGATGAACTTTGAAAGCTATTAAAAACTGGTCTTCCAACCCCTTCTCTTGAAACCAAAAATGAACACCCCTCAAATCCACTTAAGTTTTAGTTGCAAATCATTTGCATGAATAGGCCACATTCAGCACAATCTCATCCTCACTTTGCTTAAGTGCACTTTTTACACAAAAAATCCATGTATGCTGTAGGATAAGTTAATAAGTGGTCAATTCATATAAAACTGTGGCTTTGTGTTTGACCTGTCACTATAGCAGTTGTGGTTTTGTGCTACTGATTTAAGAAAAGTATATCATATATCAGGGTTGGAAAAAATAATCTCCCTATCAGAATTTAGTAAACAGTCAAGACTTGTGGGGTAAAAGCAATAACATTATAAGTTTGTAATGCCAAAATTTGTCAATGCAGTTAATTTATTAAAGGATTAGTTCACTGGTCAAGCAAGTTTATCTTATTTGAAAGAAGACTTTAAAAGAAACAAAGTAGTGAAGAAAGTATTCAAATATCGTATACCGTTAAGAAAATATTTAAGTTTAAATTTTGGTATAATTTGTGTTGAAAACTACTAAAATCAGATTAGTTGTGATGTCATAGCCTCAGATTCCTCAGTCAGTCTTTATGTGTTCTATCATATTTTGTCCTGTGATTTTGTGCTTAAAAACCATTAGATATCAGAAATGTAGGAAGCAGGGGAAAAACTTTCCCTCCCCCATCCCTTCCCCCTCCCCCATCCCTTCCCCCTTCCCCCTCCCCCATCCCTTCCCCCTTCCCCCTCCCCCATCCCTTCCCCCCGAATGGATTTCACCTTCCCGGTTGCATGCTTTCTGCCTGCTTGGAAGGTGAAGTCGGGAAATTTTTATAAAATTGAAAAATGTGGTAAAATTATTAGATATTTTGGTAGAATTTTCTGAAAGCTGACCAAAATTGCGCGAAAACTGCCCAAAATTTCCCGAAAACTGACCAAAATTTCCCGAAAACTGACCAAAAAAAGCAGAAATTTCTTGAAAACTGATCAAAATTTCCTGAAATTGAAGAAAAGCTCCCAAAAACTCAGTGGCCAAAATGTTCTAAAAATCTTGTAAGGGTAATTATAATTTACCACATGAAGAAAATTTGAGGAAAGATAATTCAATTAGTAAAAAAGTTATATAGAAATTTTCTTTACAACATAACAAATGTTAAAAATGTAAGGATGAAGGCAGCAAACTTCTATAGTAGACTTACTACACCAGTCATTTATATACAGGTGAGACAGAACTTTAAACTTGACTTTTTCTTGAAAGGAATAAGATTTTTGAATGCTTTCTTCACCATTAAAGTCCCCTTTGATACATGTATAAGATGGACTTGCTTGACTACTGATAATCTTATAAGATTTAATTATGTTGATAATTTATAAGGATTTCTGTTCCAGTGTCATGTTAGTATTAGATTAGGGATAAAACCTTATTTTTTTCGGATTAATCTGCTGTAGACATTTTTCATAAGTATTGCAGCAATGCTTAAAAAATGGTGGATTTATATACATAAGAAAATGGACAGGTATTCCCATAACAAGTTTATTTCTGTCCCAGTTTTACTTAACCCTTTTTGTTTTGACTAAACCAGAATGCAGGACTTATAAAAGGGATGATTCTGTATTACAGCCATTATGTTTGGTTACATTTTGGTGACCTTAATTGACCATATTACAATCACTAATGGTATAAATTGCGCTTTGTGATGCACAAGTCCCATTCCAGAACAAAGTCAGTTAGCAATGAATAAGAAAAGGAGGTACAAATTTTCTGCGCTCAACCTTTAAGTAGAAACTACTCTGTATGCAATTCTGACGTGCGGATAGATGATATAATCTAATAGAATTTCATGTCAGTTTTATTTTAAAGTTTGCATTGTCAAAGATAAACCTATTGGTTGGCTTCGGGAATTCTAAATGATTGATTAGCGCCATAAAAGATTCTTCCTGACATATCTAGTCCACCTAATTTAAAGAATTGTGACAATTATTAAAGGTTTAACGGTCAGAATTACTCTCTTATTGAACATGTTTTATTAAAAGAAGCATGGGGATAGTTTCTAAATAAAAGGTGTTCATTAAGATTTGATTAGATTCATGTGGGTTGTGGATTTTTTTGTATTTCACTTTTAGGCATATGCCAGGGAAAGCACATGTAACTCACAATGACTTGTATTCAGTGTGTACCTGATGAATTTGCCATGATGGGAAGTACTTCAATATTTATCAAACATCAATTTAGGCTAAGAAACTTTGGTAGGAAAATTACGCTTGTGAGTCAGGAGGCAGGACATGAAAAATGAGGGTTTTCCTTCATGGTGGAAAATTCTTTGCTAACCTCTTTTGAATTGATTGATAAATTTTGTTGTATTCCAAGTCTGAGCTACAATCTTGGACAAAAGTCGTTGGAACACATATTGTAAAAATGTGTGCTGCTTTCCTTAAAACTGATTAACATACTTTTCTATTCTTTATTCAACATCCATACATCATAAATAGTGTCACTTTTGATTAGTGGTTCTTCATTCCATATGCTATCATTTTTAATTAGTAGGTTTTTTATCATTAGGAACCTCCCCCCCCCCTTCTCACTCCCCCACATTCAATTTTGACCATTTTTTCCTTTAAATTATATAGGTTAATTCACAGAATGTCCAACATTGGATAGGGATAAAGGTTAGGGAGTTAATTAAGGAAATTATCAAAAATCACAACACTAAATATTTAGCTCTTAAAGGTAGCGATTTTGCTATAAATATGTTCCTTGTAATATTCTGAACATTTCATTCACATACATCTATCAAAAATTTCCACTAGTGTCTGAGATATTCACGAAAAAGTGAAAAATTAAACTGCAAGGAATGGGTGGACTTCCACTATTAAAACCAGAACCAAAAGATTATGTGGTTCCGATGCTTTTTTTTCTAATGCTGATTGATTTTGTATTAACTGTTATGCCATTGCATATGAAATATTGCACATGACATGAATCGTGCTTGAAATATGGTATTTACAAGCTCTTTTAACAAACTCACATTAAGCCCCACCCACTAAGCATATTGATTAAATTCAATATTTAAAAAAAAATATAAAATGAACATGTACAAACTAGCTGACATAATTCTAAAAATGTGAAACAAAACAGACATGTGATTGTTAAAATGTAAACATTTCAAAAAATTTACATTAAGCCCCACCTGCTCATAAATATGCATGACATCACCACCAAAAACAATAGGGCACATATCTACAGACCATGGGTTATCTGTGTACAGCACATGACGTGATCCAATATGTCTTTTTTGAAGATATACCATGTTTTACAAGGTCTTTTTTTAGCAAACCATATTAAGCCCCGTCTACTATGCATATTTTTTAAATTCAAGTGTTTTATGCAATGGACACATTAGATATGAAACAAATCAGACACGTGATTGTTAAAATATGAGCATTTCAAGATTTTCACATTAAGCTCTGCCTACTCATTAATATGCATGACATCACCACCAAAAACAATAGGGCACTTCTACAGATCATGTGCTATCTGTGTACTCAGTTTGATATGAATGGAGTTTACCGTTCTTGAGATACCATGCTTACAAGCTTCTGAATATTTCATTAACATATATCTATCAAAATTGTGCACTCGTTTCTGAGATATTCACGAAGAAGTGAAAAATTAAGCCCAAAGAAATGGCTGGACTTCCACTCGTAAAAAACGGTGTGTGATGTGAGAATAAGAACAGAGCTAGTCCTTCAATGTATTCCTTTCACTGTGTCATTGTGTCACATTGACCTAGGCTAAGTCAAATTATCAGTTTTATTTCATCAGACATTAGAATAAGAGTTAAACATAAATTTGCTAATTATTTTGTGACGCTTTCTTGTGCATAAAAAGAAAATATTGATTCAAGTTCAGCTCCAATTATGATTGGCGAACTCCACTTGTTACATTAGGCAGTAGTACTGTATGGTACACTGTTATTTTCACATAACGTTAGTGTTGTACTGTCCTACCCTTCACGAAAAAACCAATACGTAATGAGCATATGTTTAGAGACCTAAAAATAAGCCAGATTTTTCATATTTTGGGATCGATTTTGTGAGAAATTGTTTGTGGCATGTGAGTGTTTATGAAGGGCATTTGTATCAATTTATGCAAAGTGGTTGTCCATATTTCTATAAGGACGCTGACTTGTTCCAACAGTTTTGCCCAAGATTATAGATATTTTGTGAATTATTAACATAATGTTGAAGGATGTCAGTTAATTGTAAGTAAAGAATTCAAAGTGGTGCATGAAGGGAGAGGGGGGGGGGGGAGGAGGTTGTTCTTGTTGTTATTATATCTTGTGTATGTGTATATGTATGTGTGTGTGTGTGTGTGTATATTTGTGATGGCCAGCTCGTGAACATGATATCTCAAGAACGATACATCAGATTCATGGCGTATGTCGTACACAGATGCTCCGTATGTGTGCCCTATTGTTTTTGATGGTGATGTCATGGGCGGGGCTAAATATGACTGCTGAAAAGAGCTTGTAAACATATGCTATGTCAAGACCGGTAAACTGGGTTCATGTCACATTCGGTACACATATAGCATAAGGTCTGTAGATGTCTCCTGTTGTTTTTGATAGGGATGTCATGCATATTAATGAGAAGGCGGGGTTTAATTTAAAACTTGAAATGTTCATATTTTTACAGCCACATGTCTTTTTTTGTTTCATATTTGGTCTAATTATAATTAGCTGGTATGTACATGTGCATGGCGTAAAAGTGTTAAATTTCATTAATACGCATAGTGGGCGGGGCTTAATATGCTTTGGTGAAAAGAGTTTGTAAACAAGGTATCTCAAGAATGTTAAACTGGATTTATGTCATGTTTGGTACACAGATAGCCCATGGCCTGTAGATGTGCCCTATTGTTTTTGATGGTGATGTCATGTATATTAATGAGTAGGCTGGGCTTTATGTAAAAGTCTTGAAATGCTCATAATTTAACAACCGCATGTCTGCACTTGTTTCATATTTGTATATTATATTGATGTTTGCTGGTATGTACATGTTCCTGACATAAAAACATTGAATTTCATTAATATGCATAGTGGGCGGGGCCTAATATGATTTTGCTGAAAAGAGCTTGTAAACACAGTATCTCAAGAATGGTAAACTGGATTCGTGTCATATTTGGTACATATATAGCTCATGGTCTGCAGATGTGCCCTGTTGTTTTTGATGATGATGTTGTGCATATTAATGAGTAGGTAGGGATTGAATTGAAAATCTTGACATGTTCATTTTTTAACAACCACTTGTCCGTTTTGTTTCATGTTTGGTGTAATTATGATGTTAGGTGGTGTGTACATGTTCGTGATGTAAAAACGTTGAATTTCATTAATATGCGTAGTATGTGGGGCTTAATATGATTTTGCTGAAAAATAGTTGAAAGCACGGTATTTCAAGAACATTAAACTGGATTAATATATTATGTGGTACACATGTGCCCTATTGTTGTTAGTGGTGATGTTGTCCATAGCTAGTATAATGAGTATGCAGAGCTTAATATAAACATCTTGAAATGCTCTTATTTTGACAATCACATGTCTGTTTTGTTTAATATTTGTTATAGTAATGATGCTAGCTAGTTTGTATGTTTTCATGGTATAAAAACATTTAAATTCATTAATATGCATAGTGGGCAGAGCTTAATATGATTTTGTAAACAAAATGCACAAGTAAACACAATATTTCAAAAACTATTAACTTGATTCACATCATGTGTGGTACACAGATAGCTCATGGTTTGCAGATGTGACCTGATGTTTGTGGTGGTGATTCATGCATATTAATAGGTGGGTGGCGCTTAAAGTGATAGTTTTGAAAGTGATAAATGAGCAAATGTATGTCTGTTTGTGTCATGCTGGACATGATAAATTTGTTGGTTATTGTGTACATGCTTATGTTAACAACAGATGTCATTAATACACATGGTGGGTAGTGGCTTAATGTGAAAGTGCTAAATGATAAACACCATAAACGCGTATATCAGATTTATGCTATATGTGGTACACAGATGAGTCATGGTTTGTACTGTACTTATGGTCTAATGTTGTGGTAGTGATGACATGAATGCTAATGAGTAGGCGGGCTTACTGACAAATTCTTGATATAGGATAAATGAGTAATCGTTTTTGCATCATACTTGCTTTGATGATGTCGTTAATTATTGTGCAAATGCTAATGTTGTCAACATTTTTATTGATCTGCATGGTGGGTATGGCATATAATTGAATATCATGGAACAAATATTTCTTGATATGCAATGACATGACAGTTAATATAAATTGTGCAGATCAATCAGCTTATGAAAAGCATTGGAACCACAAAACCTTTTGGTTTTGGTTATGAATTGTAATTGACTACATTTTTGTTCTATTAATCATATGATCTTTTTTGGTTCATTCCCCCTTACCCTCCCTCATCACAAACAAAATATTTTTACTTTTAAAATGTTCCAACCACATAAGGAAGAAGCACTGTGCACACAGTTTCATTGGAATAATTCAAATTCATTAAAAAGAACCCCAAAATAATCAGGTGATATTTCAATTCTAATTGGCAGTATGCCAATATAATTTACATTTATTCTGAAGACAAATGAAACATTAACTAATTCAACTTGATAAACAAATACACTATTTTCATAATTT
>JAIGNY010004544.1:0-192500 GCA_020152595.1 Chiridota heheva | reverse complement strand
CATACTTGTCTTATATTGTTAATTGCTTTTAAATTATCAGGGTCTAAACTATATCTAGGAAAAGATGTAAGAATACAACACTGCAGGATAGAGAATTCTGTCATGAAAATCTAATGCCTGGCATATATGTTTATGCAACAGAGATCTGAAATACTGTAGTTTCTGAAAAAATATATTAAACTAAATGCTATAAGCCAAACTTGTTGAAATTCATGGTCTAGCACTTAAGCTAAGATGGTGAAAAGTACATTTATCAGCTGGTACATAGGTGGTAGGATTTGGCAATATGAAGTATTTTGTATGATATTAAAAAATAATTTAAATGTTAATCCTGCAAGATGATAGCAGTCCACCTGATAGTTGTGTTTAATGTGTGTGTTCTGCTTTGATGTCAGCACACAATGACAGAAGCTCGTTAACTGTAGTTTTTACTTTTGCAATGACATAAAGAGCATGGTGTGTTCCACTTATCAATAGAGATCAATATGGATGCTTTTAATTTTAAAAGCTTAGATTGGGTTCTTGGAGGATGTAATTACAGACTTTATGAATTGAAGTGAAATGTATATTGCAAGCATGTCATTCACCTATAGCCAGGATTTTCCATGGGGGTGCAGTGCCAGTGCACAGTAAAATTGTCCAATTTCACATGAATTATAAGGAAATATGAGATTTGTGTATGTTGGCAGTTGGTGGGGGAGGGGGATGTAAATGTCACACCTCCCTACGGGCCTGTATTGTGAGGTAGAGCTAGCACACAGTATTTATGGTCATATAGCATTAAGGAGCTATATTATCACTTGAGGGAGAATCAGGAGGCACATAATTCGTTCATGTTTTTTATATCTCTGAGTATGCAGTATGTTCAAAATAGTAAAAATTGTACTGAAGCATTAAAGGAGAATTAGGAGGCACATAATTTGATCATGTTTCAAAATTGTGAAAATGAGACAGTGCTCACAATACATCATCCGAAGTACTGAATAGCAATAAATTAATCCTGTTTTGAGTGATACATATTTTCTAGTATGTTCTTTTTAATCATATCCTTACAGAAATATCTAGCTTGCAGCAAGTTTGCAACAAACTAACAATTTCTAGCTTGCCGCAACCCTGTACAAGTCTGCCACAAGCTTGCAGCAACAACTGCAAGCTTGCTAAGCTTGCGCAAAGAAACATTAGCTTAATTGCACAAGCACAACTATTCGATAGTTTGCAAAGCTTTTGCTATCTTGTGCAAGCTACAGAAAGATTTTTCCTACCTTGCTCAAGCTAGCAAGCTTTGATTTGTCAAATACGCAAGCTAATTTTTTTAGTTTATCTCAAGCGTGCAACAAGCTAGTTTTGCTGTACCCTTACGTAAGGGATACTCAGATCTGTCCTTTTTGTTACAACACAATATTTTGCCAAGTTTCTTAATAATATCACAATTTTGAGCTTTTATTTCAAAAATTACATTTTAGTATCGGTATTGACTTAAAAGAAAAATGGTGATAGTGAAAGTCTTTTAACTAATTACAAATGCAAGTCAAAAGCTTAATTCACAAATGAATACGATCTAAATAATTTCAATTCAGTTCAATTTATTATTACTTCATACTCGTGCCACTGGCCTTTTAAGTGAAGATGCTAGCAGCAATATAAATGATCATGTATTAATTGCATTTTCAAAAATTGGAAAGTAAATTTTAGTAAAACTAAATATGTATCTAACTATATGAACAAAGTGTCTGCGAAATTCCCAAGCTTTCTCCAGGAATGACAAATATTAAGTAAAAAGGGTTTGCTTTTTGTCTGTAACTTGATTGATTGGTTTACATAAAAATACTTTGGAATATACCAAAGTCTTATTTTAGATAAGCATGGGCATTCAAGTAAGACCATTAAACTCATGTTCAAGGTTGTGTAGCTTGGTTACAAGAAACACAAATATGATTTTCTCTTTGAATGTTATCATGCCGAAGACCTAAGGTATTTGGAGAATATAAGACAACCAAATCACACTTGGAAAGCAACCAATGAGTGCAATTTGTTTGATTGGAAATACTTGATGTAAAATTCACATTCCTTTTGGGTTTTATAAGGATTATGTAAGCTATTTATTTATATATGACATTTCGGTTTTCTAACAGCAAAAGTAAGTGAGCATGAAATTTACTCACATTAATTCAAACTTGCTTGCTTCATTTGTAAATGATTATCATGCACATCCTTTTACATTTCATACATATGTCAGCGGTGGAGGATTATGAAAAAAATATTAGGCAAGCTGAAATGGCAAGCGTTTAGCATAAAGCCTAAAAAGCGTGGGAAAAGGCTTGGTGGGGGCCCATGGAGTGAAATTCCCGAAAGCTCTGCAATTTTAAGTATTTCTGAAGTTTAGGTTATTCCTAAAAAAATTCGCAGTAGATTTTCTCCAAGTAGAATTTTTGTAGACATTTTTGAGCAAAATGTTTTTGGAGTTAAATATAATATAAATCCCCGCCCGCTTCCCCACATACACACACTTTTTTCGTGGAAGGGGCTGGGCCTTTACGGCATCCCCCAACTCCTGTTCTGCCACCACAGACATGTATGATATTAAACTCACCACAGAAGATTGAATCGACTTCTGTACATGAAATTGCATTTGAGTTTACTTGGAACTGAAGGTGAAAGATAAGTCAAGGTAAATGCAGTTAGCACACAGCTTTGATTTGAACCAACTTGGTCACATAATTATTGTATAATGTAGACAAGTCCTGCAAAATTTTCAAGGCCTTTCATGAAGTCAAATTCAGTATGTTGTTATTAAGACTAATAAGTGCTAAGAGGAGTTAAAAGGTTGAATTCAAAGATTTCCCTGGGAGGATATGTGCCAACCATTCATTGTACACAAATTTTAAAATCTTCTAAAATTTTGTAATGATAGGTTCTGCTACAGATTTAAATTTGCATGTTTTAATGTTTTTTTAGCAAACTGTGCCATTAAATTCATGAATTTGCAAAATTTATGTTTTCATGCTTTGTAAAATTGTTATAATTTTGTGGGTTTACAGAGGGAGGCTCGTCATCGTTGGTCTCTGTAAAATTGGGCATGCAGAGCTTTTACGTCACTTCTGGTTCTGGAACACAGATGTATTACTTTAAATGTGCACAGTGGCATAGTAAGCATTAAAAAGGTGAGAAGGTTTTGACCCCCTCCCAAGACGAAGGAATTAAATGTAGCCACTTCTGAGGGCAATTTTGTTTTTTGAAAGCAAAAAGATAAAAAACCAAAGATTATCCCAATTTTTGATTCCAATGCGATAGCATCAGAAACCTATGCGGTCATGATGGCATATGTCTGTATGTATGTGTGTTTGTGTATGGGTGGGTGTGTGTTTTTTTTTTTTTTTGCGATGGCCAGCTCGTGAACATGATATGTCAAGAACGATACCCCAGATTCATGGCATATGTGGTACACAGATGCTCCGTATGTGTGCCCTATTGTTTTTGATGGTGATGTCATGGGCGGGGCTGAATATGACTGCTGAAAAGAGCTTGTAAACATGATATGTCAAGACCGGTAAACTGGATTCATGTCATATTCGGTACACAGATAGCCCATGGTCCGTAGATGTGTTCGATTGTTTTTGATGGAGATGTCATGCATATTAGTTAGTAGGCGGGGCTTAATTTAAAATCTTGAAATGTTCATATTTTAATAACTGCATGTTGGTTTTGTTTGATATTTTGTATAAGTATGATGCTAGCTGGTATGTACATGTTAATGATGTAAAAACATTGAATTTCATTAATATGCATAGTAGGAGGGGCTTAATGTGACTTTGCTGAAAAAAGCTTGTAAACCTTGTATCTCAAGAACAGTAAACTGGATTCATGTCATATTTGGTAGACATATTGCCCATGGTCCATATATATTTACTATTGTTTTTGGTGGTGATGTCATATTAATGCGTAGGTGGGGCTTAATGTAAAAATCTTAAAACGTTCATATTTTAACAACCACATGTCTGTTTTGTTTCATATTTAGCAGTTAGCGTGTACATGTTCATTCTGGGCGCTTTGTATCCTATGGAAAAGGCGCTTATTACAAATGAACATGGATGGATGGATGGATGGATGTACAAACGATGACTTTCATTATGCCCTCACCAACAAAGTTGGTGGAGAGGGGATATAGCATGTTTACCGTTCGTCCATCTATCCGTACGTTAGTCTGTTTATCCGTCCGTCTGTTCATCTGTTAGTGCGTGCGTGCGTCCGTCCACATCTATTGTCCGTCCATCCAAATCTATTGTCCGTCCATCCAAATCTATTGTCCGTCTTGCCTCATGCATTCTTCACATAATAGGGAACAGACGATTGCCGCCCTAGAAAATGAATTCCAACTATTTCTATGAAAAGAAATTTATATTAAGAAGAACAAATGCATTCCAGACTTCACAATAGTAGCAATTAATTAAAGGATTTGTTTTGGGATGAAAAAAAGTTTAATAGTAGGTCTGACGACGGAATGGAATTTTTAACCAAGTGTCTTGTGAATCAATAGCAAAAAAACAACAATGTCTTTGCTTGAATAGAGGGACACATAATAGATTATGATAAACTGCTATTTATTAAATTACATTAATATCTGTTAATTATATTTTCGAATAAACTTCTTTATATCTTTTCTTATCACTGCATTCTTAAAAATACTTTTCAATTTAGAACAAATACAGTTTGCCATACATTTGTCAAATAAGTTAAAAAAAATTCTCATCATTAATGCCTTGTCTAATAAACTTTTGAACTGACGTTGTATGTGCATTAAATTTAATTTCATTTGTTTTGCTTCAAAGATATTTCATTGGAACTGGCTAGTTGTTAAATAAGATGTTGTCTAAAGTTCCATTCCGCTTTGACCTTTTTTATGTTTTTATCTATTTAAAAAAACATCCCACATGGTGCATCCAATGCCATCAAATATGACACACTGTCCCACATGCCATCCCCACCCTCTCCCACATGCAATCACACCCTCTCCCACATGCCATCCCACCCTCTCCCACATGCCGTCCCACTCTCTCCCACATGCCATCCCACCCTCTCCCACATGCCGTCTCACCCTCTCCCACATGCTGTCCACCCTATCCCCCATACCGTTCCACTCTATCCCTCATGCAGTCCCACCCTCTCCCACATGCTGTCTCACCCTCTCCCACATGCTGTCTCACCCTCTCCCACATGCTGTCCCACCCTCTCCCATATGCCATCTCAGCCTCTTGTCACTGGTATTATCAAGAGTGACAATCCTGGCTATGATCATGCTACATGTAAACACTCTCAAATCTGAGAACCACATAATACTTTTGTATGGTAAATATACACACATAAACAGAGGCTTTCATGTGTGTTGATAAATCCATATATTTTTTTGCCTCAAATTAAATCTTAGCTCAACAAACTTGGCCTCCACTGCGTGCAACTAAAAGTATTCAACTCGTTTCAACAACTTTGTTCTTAAACCAACCCGCATAATAATGGTTTAATCCAAGTACCTTAGCTAGTTCCGCAAATTTTTTGCTTATGCGTGTATTGAGGTAAAACTTTCCCATATATGTCAGTTTCACGTTGAAACAAGAGTCGTACTTCTAGGCACTTTCTGCGTTTCACAAGAATGCCATTTTTCTCGTCTGGTCATGAGTCATGATGCAATAGACAAATTTATTCGCTACGTACTGATTTTTGAAATGTTTCATTACAATATGGGCGTGGATCATACAATTGTTTTACAAAATATGTCAAAAAGTCATCAAAAATTACAACATTTGACATGTTTTACAAGTGCTTTCAAATTTATGACTAGGTATTAACAAAATTCGATTAGATTTGGACAATTTAACTTGTCTACAAGTATATATATATATATATATATATATATATATATATATATGTATATATATATATAAGATATATACATATATATGTATGTATGTATGTATGTATGTATATATTATGTCTACAAGTATATATATATATATATATATATATATATATATATATATATATATATATATAATGTATAAATTGATTTACCAAGCAATTTTTGTCGATTTTTAAAAAATATGCTTTTTTGGGAAATTGTATTGTGAATCCATGTGAGAATTTTTTTATTCGCTACGTACTGATTTTTGAAATGTTCATTACGATATGGGCGTGGATCATACAAATGTACAAAATATGTCAAAAAGTCATCAATAATTACCAAATTTGACATATTTTACAAATGCTTTAAAATTTATGACCAGGTATAAACAAAATTTGATTAGATTTGGACAATTTCACTTATCTACAAAAATATAGATACATATATATATTTATATATATATATATACAGTGTTCTAGCCACGCCAGTCGGACGGCGCCGGTCTGGATAAACCGGCACTTGCAATGTACAACTGGCACAAAGTGTGAAAAAACAATCTAGCGACCGGCACAAATTTACTGCAAAAACCAACGATTATCCACAAAGCAAACAATATTTTCTAATAGAATATGTGTGACAGTTAATATTTGTTCACGTTTAATTAAGAAAATTATTCGGTTCGCCGTTTAAACTTATTTTTTTGGTAACCGAAGTTACCGAACCGACGTACAACAACAACGTTATGGACCGTCGATCATAATGAAGCACTGCACTGATAGGGACAAATGTCCTAATGTTACGGTATATGATATATGTATGGGAGAGAGACCAAACGATCACCTAAAAATCCACTAACTTTTGATCGCTACCATAACTTTACTGAAGAACTTCAACTTTGCTCTCTTGGTACATTCGTCACGACATCAGCACAAAATAATGCAAAAATATTTCTTGCAAAATAAAATTAAGCCCCAAAACGGCCCGAGTTGTGGCTTGTTTACCATGTGAACGAAGGCCTAATCCACAATGTGTATGATTGACAGTCGCAGGGCGGATCTCCCATTGAAAACTTGTTGAGCGCTTGCTATATGAATATGCAAGAGGTAATTTGCATAATGAGGTGCGAATCAGATAAACTTGCGGCAATACTGCATATGCAATGCACTCAACAAGCAATGAACGCTCCACTCCGCGACTGCCAATCAAGTCGTCATTGTGAATTTCCCTAAATTCATTGCTTTGCGCATGTGCGGACAGAAAGTTGCAGGTTGAAGGTCATATTTCAGTATTTTGTGTGTAACCCAGCGCAGCGTATTGGGCATACGTTTGTGAACTTTTATATAGCATTAATGTGCATGGTGTTGGTTATTGCGTGTGTGTGTTTGCATCGTGTTGTTGACACACATCTGCACGTGACAAACTGTTTTTATTGAGCGGGGCTTACTTTTCTGCCAAATTTTGGAAAGTTTTGGAATGGAGTGTTAGCTTTTTTGTTGGAAATTAGAATTTAAACTTGTTGAATTATGTCTCAATCAACCATCACTAGATTTTTTTTTTTAAACGCAAAAAAAAAGCAATGCAACTAAGTTACTACTAATATACTGATAAGTGATTATCAGATTACAAAATTTTACTTGTAAAAATGTTGAAAATGTTTGCAAAAATAGTTATCAAAATAATATAAACCACCTTAAAACCCTACATTTTTGACTGCTAGAATGCAACTTGGAAAACCTGGGAAATGCCATTTCCGGCCTTCTAAGGGGTTCTGTTTTTTAAAAAATATGCATTCTTGGGGAAATTGTAAACAAAAAGAGAAATTTCTCAATGTTTACACATATTTAATGAGAAAAATATTAGTATAGGAAAAAACCAAGATTATGAAAGATCTTGTCGAGATCTTTGCAATGAAATCATTCGCACCCATATAGGGGTTTGTTAAGGTCCAGATTTTATTTTTTAGAAAAAGGTAGTTTGAAAACGGCAATGTTGTCGCTGCGTGGTAGAGTAAGGATTAAAGAGATATGTTGTGCCTTAGATTATGATATTGCAAATTGAGTATACTAAATATGTGCCATTATTATAAGTGTAAGTGAAGCCCAACAGCAATGTTTGGAATTGAATTGAATTAATCGTGATAAGCAAGTTTTATGCCAATTTGTATCAAATATGTTCACAAAATTAAGGCAAGATCTGCCCTAAAAAATGGGCAAAAAATCATAATTACATTTTATATACCATTTTAAAGATAAATTTGTTAGCTTTTAGATGATAAAAACTTGATATCCTATTCTTACTAAAAATTAGTGAAAAGTAGGTTGGAAATATAAGAATATGCGTCATGAAATATTCAATTTTCATGAGCTCTGCTATAGTTTACACCATAATCTATATTAATTACAATATTTTCACTTTTACTCAACCAATTTTCATCATTTAGGCAATCAATCAATTATTTATTGTTGTTTGTATAGTGTTGAAAACCAATAAAATTGTACTAGAAGACTAATCAGGTACAGGAAACTATTAATAGTTATGGGTAAGTCTAAAAAGATGCGTCAGCTTTAAATGCAGAGAACAAGACTTGTTTGTTTTGTTAAAGACTATTCCTAGATTAGACCCATGTAGTAGAGCTATCAAATGTCATGCATCCAGTCAAGTACTTCTTAAATTAGCTACAATCGTACCCAAAAGTAGTTGGGGCAAATCCCCACTCCCCTCGATCAATGTTGAAAGTCCCATTTTACCATGTTTTTTTGCAAAGCGCACAACATTGAAAGAGGGGAGGGAGGTGGGGAAAAATGTTGTTTAAAATTGTTGAGCGGTTTTGTCCCAACACTTTTGGCCAGGATTGTCTGAGTACATGTACAAAATATATGGGAGAAATGAGGATAACAAGTTAGGATAAGGAAAATAATATAAGATTTAAAAGTATACAAGGAACATGAACCATGTTGTGGTTTGTACAATGTGGAGCTGATGGGACTGCAGAACATGGTTTTTAGAAAATATAGTCTGAACTTTGTATCCAAAACTTTTCAAAGGAATTATACAAAGGATATCGGAAAACTTAACATTTTATTCTGTGTTTTAGATTATTTATCTGAGTGGGGAGGGGGAAGGGTGTGCCGGGTAGGGAAAAATTGAAGGGTAGGACGTAATGAAGAGTCAATCAGAATTAGAATATAAAAAATGTGCGGAAACACGAAGTTTCGTATAGGGAAGTATGTCAATTTATGCACGCATAATATTTATGATAACTGCCCAAGTGGAAGCATTCTGTATGTAATATCAAATTGTAGTTTGACAACTCGGGTGACGAATGTCCACCGTTGATGTTGCCTTTTCAATTTAGAAAGTAACCGCGGGTTTCAAAATTAACTTGCATTAATTTTGCTTACATGAATGATTTTGGGATCATTTTCTTAGGATTTGCATATTTCGTTAACTTTGTCGCACATTCTGAATGAGAAATTAGAATGAATGTACCATCATGAAAGAACGCATTACGTGATAATTCAAAATCCATTTGCATATAGAAATACTATATTCACAAGGGGTATGCTACTGTATGCAAAGTGAAGACCCTTTGACTGTTTGCGGCATGTGCCTATGCACAAAGCATGCATCTCACGGTTAGCGGCAAATAATAGAGAAAGAGTAACATATACAGTAGATCAAACTTTACCACATATATAGTGCAAACTTTTGGTTTCTCAAGAAATATAATGAAGTTAATTATGTTCTTTGAGGGAGATGTAGGTAGTATTTTTTATCAATTTAAATTTCCTGATGAGAAGTTTCTTATGATCATTTTTGAAGTTAAAAAATGACAGAAAATGTCAGGATTTAGTTGCCTCAACTTTGCAGCAGTATGTAGTGCCACTAAATTAATTGGATTATAATGCTGATTAGTTCATGCAATCCACATTTATTATGATGCTATTGGTCCCGTATTTCATCAATTCCCCAGAGAGTCAGCCAAAGGTTGCACACTTACGCCAATATTTGTGGGCATTTTTAAAATGGTGCCGACGTTCGTCAATTCTTAACAATAAAAATTGACGACAACGGCTACACATTACTTATTTGCTTTATTTTGTATTTCTTCTGAACATAATACTCTCAATTTGTAAAAGAAGGCCTTGCCTAAAAAGTAGTCGTTCAATTGTATTTCATTAGATACCCTCTCTGTACTGTGTATTTCATATGATTTACACCTCATTCTGAATGAAGTCATGAACTTACCCTCTAAAACTATGACTACTTGGCACATTTGACTCTGGCTGTTGCAGTGCCGTTAAACATCAACAAAACCTAGAATTATGAATTCCCATTATTTGATTACCACATCGTTGGCTGTCATATACTTTGTGCAGGCGCTCAGACAATTGTGGCCAAAAGTAGTTGGGAGAAATCCCCACTCCCCTCGATCAATGTTGAAAGTTGCATCTTACCATGTTTTTTGCAAGGCACACAACATTGAAAGAGGGAAGGTGGGGGAAAAATGCTATTTAAAATTGTTGAGCGGTTTTGTCCTGACACTTAATTATTACTATTAATATTTCTTTTTTTTTTGAGGAGGGGAGGGGGTGATACCCTTTGCACTCCAACTTCTGCTTATGACTTTCTTCTTAACCAAGTAGTTTTCATATTATATCATTAATATCATATTGTTGTTTGAAATGTCAGTGTTTTAGTGTGAATAGACAGTATACAGAAGGCCTTTTGACTAATTCAATTATTTTACTTACCTTTCATCCATTGTTAATTGCCAATTTGTGTTGCCAACATTCTAAGGATTGCCTCAGTAAGATGTTTATTTTCTGATAAATTTTCATGAACATTTTGCAAAGTTTTCTTGGAAGCAAATTGGCCTCATTACGGAGTTGGAATTAATAATAAAATTTCCTACGATTCTAAATAAAGGTGTTGAAAATCTTCCCACAAAAATCACTCATATTATTAATGTAGTGAATACATCGTGATATACTTCCCTCATTCGCATTTTAATGTAATTTTCATTACACAATTACATGGGGGACGTTTTTAGAGCACATATTTACCACATATACTGTTGTTTACTCAAGAAATCTCTAAAAAGATTTTTTTGGGGCGAACTCCTGATTTTACCGGAACCGTGGATTTTTCCAGCTCTTGTCTCAATTATATCTTCTTTATTGTGTACTAAGAGTTTGCAATAAAAATGTGATTCATGATTTATGGTCTCAGTACAATCACAGTTTATCAGAGGTGTAGCGAGATTTCAAAAAAAAAAAGGGGGGGGGGCGGGCGGTATGACTTTGAAGGGGCAGACCCATGAATTTAGAAGCAGCGCTTATCGGTCGTAGACCCTTCTCTCAAGGCAAAGTGTTCAAATTTATCCCTCTTCTGGGAGAATGCTTTGAGAAGTAATTAAACAAAATCTGCAGGTTAACAATTTGCAAATTTTCTGACATTTTAAGGTGCGCAGGGATCCGCCCTAATTCTGTAATATTTTCAAATAATGGAGCCATTTTTGCATAAGTTCTGGCATCATAATCAGTAATTCATGTTTTTTGGTTCGAATGCGAAGCATTATGTAAACCTACGTAATGGCGATTACGTCCGTTTGGCCGGCTGTCTGTCCGTCCAGCCGTCCACAAATTTGTCCTGATATTTTTTGAGAATTCCTTGGAAAATGTTAAAGTTTCTTCAGAGTTCCTCAGATAGTTTTCCAATATTCTTCAGAGATTCTCAAGTACGTCTCTCTTGTAGAACTTGAGATTTGAAATCCTTAAATTCTTTTAATTATTTGGGCACCAACAGTTGTATCAGGCATGATTATTAAACTCCACCTTTATTACTGTGGTCATTTGCATAAAGTTGCTACAGTATATGACTTGACCAGGCTTTTTTTATTTAGTATGCTTAGTCAGGGAGTGTGACAGGATGTGATTGCATATGGACATAGGGAGGGATGCCATGTGGGACATGGATGGGGGCCATGAGGGCATATGATATAATATTTACCAGGTTGTATACACCAAGGGCTATATTAGGCATAATTATTTGACTCCACCTTTTTTTCTTATTCCAACTCATGTGCATTTAAGTTATTATATGAACTGACACTTTCATACATAGTATGCTCAATCAGGGACTGTGATAGCTAGGATGAGACTTCTTATGGAGCTTATGGGACGTCATGTGAGACATAGGGTGGGATGCCATGTGGGACATGGGGTGGGATGCCATGTGGGACATGGGGTGGGATGCCATGTGGAACAGGGTGGAATGCCATGTAGGATATGTGGTGAAATGCCATGTAGGACATAGGGTGGAATGCCATGAGATGGAATGTCATGTGGGACATGGGATGTCATGTGGGACATGGCGTCCCACCCCGTTTCAACAAGTCATTTGCATATAAGTTATTATATGAACTGACACTTTCATACATAGTATGCTTAATCAGGGACTGTGATAGCTAGGATGAGACTTCTTATGGAGCCTATGGGATGTCATGTGGGACATGGGGTGGGATGCCATGTGGGACATGGGGTGGGATGCCATGTGGGACATGGAGCGGGATGCCATGTGGAACAGGGTAGAATGCCATGTGGGACATGGTGGGATGCCACGAGTAACACAGAGTGTGACGTAGGTTGGGATGCCATGTGTGACATAAGGTAGGATGCCATGTGTGACATAGGGTAGGAGGCTATGTGGGACATAGGGTAGGAGGTTATGGGGACATGGGATGTGATGCCATGTGGGACATAAAGTGGGATGTCATTGGGACATTGGGAGGGATACCATGTGGAACATATGGTGGGATGCCATGTGGAACATCAGGTGGGAAGCCATTGATGTGGGACACAGGGAGGGATGCCATGTGGGACATAAGGAGGGATGTCATGTGGTACATATGGTTGGATTAATGTGGGACATACATGTAGGATGGGATCCATGTGGGTCATAGCGTGAGATGCCATGTGGGACATATGGTTGAATGCCATGTGGGACATATGGTGAAATGCCATGTGAGACACTGTATGGTGGAATGCCATGTGGGAGATATGGTGGAATGCCATGTTAGACAAGGCATGGGATGTCATGTGAGACATGAGGTGGAATGTCATATGGGACATGGGATATGATCCATGTGGGACATAGGGTGGAATGCCATGTGTCATAGGATGGGATGCCCTGTGGGACATGATGGAATGCCACGTGGGACATAGGATGTCATGTGGGACATGGAGTGGGATGCCATGTGGGACATGGGGTGGGATGCCATGTGGGACATGGGGTGGGATACCATGTGGGACATGGGGTGGGATGCCATGTGGGACATGGGATGGGATGCCATGTGGGACATGGGGTGGGATGCCATGTGGTACATGGGATGCCATATGGGACTTAGTGTGAGATGCCATTTTTATAATTGGCTGGGTTATATGATGTGGGTGTCAATTTGCATGGGCATGCAAACCATGATGGTATTTACTGTTCTAGTTTAATGTTTTTATTACGTGCAAGAGGGATGCATTTCCTACCCCTCTGCAGTTTATGTATTGTGTGCTGTTTACTTAACACACAAGAATAAAAAATCATGGAAAAGAGAATTTAGAATCCACTTAATTTTAGTTTTTTGTCTCTCTTGTCATTAAATTTTCTTTTACTTAGAAAAAACAATGCTTTGTATGCAAATTGTAGTAACCTTCATTTCCTCAAGTATTAATTGTATGCTAGGAAAAAATAAAAGGGGTTGATTCTAAGAATCAATCCCAAGACACAATCCCAAGTCGAGTTCTTAAGATACTTAACCAACAATTTTGTTATACAAATCTTTATTTGTTTTACATTGCTTTCTGTGCATTCATTTAATCAATTTCTTGTCATAGTGTGTTCGGAAATGAGAATAGGCCTACTTTGTTTTTCAGAGATTCAAATGTTCATTGCTCTTTAATTAAGGCATTGATTAAAAGACTTAACGAGCGGTAGCCTTGATATTGATCTTCCAATTGGAGTAACTCTTACGCATGAGTCACGGTCATAGGAAATTGTGATGTCTGAAAACATCAATTCTGATAGTAGATTAAATCTTGAGAGACATGTACGTGTGTCATGCATTTGAGCTGCAAATAAATTAAAAAATGTTGAGAGTGTAGTGTGTAAGAACATTTCAACATGTATTAAAGGCTTAGTTCAGTGGTCAAGCAAGTTTATTTCAATATGAAAGTGGACTCTAAAAGAAACAGAATGGTGAAGAAAGCATTACAAAATCTTATTGCGTTAAAGGAGATTAAGGAGATATTCAAGTTTAAAGCTTATCTGTGTAGAAAGTGACTGATATGAAAGATTGGCACCCTAATCATCACATTTTCAGCAATTATTAATGTATTTGAAAGAAAATTGATTTTCAACTTTTGGTAGTGGGAATTATTTTCCCTTGAACTTTCAGGTGGTAAATTATAATTACCCTTACAAGATTATGTTTTACTTCTTTCCTGACATATCCAATGGTTGCTGGTTCTGATACTATCAGTATCAGGAACCTATGCAGTCATCTGTCATAATGTTTATGTGTATAGGTGGGTGTGTGTGTGTCTGTCTGTGGTGATTTGCTTGCAAACACGATACCGCCTGAAGAGTACATCTATGCCATGTCATATTTGGCACATAGATGCATTATGACCCATATATGGTCCCTGTTGTTTTTAGTATTGATATCGTGCATATTAGTTAGTGGGCAATGCAAAATGTAAAATTCTAGTATCTTGTGAACCATACATCAGTGGCATGTCAAATTTGGCACATTGATTAATCATGACTCAAAGATGGTCCCTATTGTTTTTGATGTTGATATTATACATATTAATGAGTGTGGGGCTTGGTGCAAAAATCTTGAATTTTTTGAATCTTTATAAGTGCATGCCAGTATTGCTTCTTATGTGGCATGCTTATGTCGTTAGATAGTGTACACATGCTTATGTTGTTAAATGTCATATTTAATTGATTTTGAAATAATATATATATACATCTTGACTCAACCTAGAAATTTCTATTTAAATTAATCTCTTTTATGCTGTTGTGATTTACTACCCGATAGCTAAGAAAATGAAGCACACAAATCAGATATGCTGCAAATATTCTGTTAAAATCCTATTCAAGTAAAATATTTCAGAAATCTCTTGTTTCAAAAATTTTGCTTTAAAATACATGTATGCAGTTTACATGTGAAAATGCCAATGGCATATGAAGATATGTTGGTTAGGGTATTTTTGATATCATATGGGAAAAGCATAATCATGTTATCACAATAATCAACATATTGGTGACAGCCCTAAGAATTATACATGTATTCCACATAAAATGATGTTACTGATAATCAGTGTCAAATTTGTATTCCTAAATTATACAAATATTTTGCCTCGATCCCCAGTTTTGATTTTTTCCCCAGTTTTGATTCTGCCCCCACTTTCAGACAAAGCCTACCTATGACTGTGTTAATATTCAATCTAGATAATAGAATTAATGAATGTTATTCTGCAACTGATTTTGGCTTTCTCACATGTTTGTAGCTTTTTAATTACCATATGTATGTGTTTACTTTTTCTGAGGTTTTAAAATTGAATCTGATTGAAAAGCTTTTTAATCAATTATTTGTTTTCATCCAGTTTTCTTCACAAAGAAATGAGAAATGTTAATTAATAGGTCTTTCCCTAAAATCCTGACTGGTGCCTATAGCAAAAGTGTAAAGCTACCATGACTGTGGTGCCTATAGCGTATGTGGTGGGTATCCCATCGTAAAGCTAACCATGACAGGTGCCTATATAGCATAAGTGGTGGATATTCCCATGTAAAACAACCATGACTGTGGTGCCTAGAGCATACATGAGTATTCGCACGTAAAGCTACCATGACTGGTGCCTATAGCATACATGGTGGGTATCCCCACGTAAAGCTACCATGACTGTGGTGCATATAGCGTAAGTGGTGGATATTCGCATGTAAAGCTAACAAGACTGAGGTGCTACCATGACTGAGGTGCCTGTAGCGTATGTGGTGGGTATCCGCACATAAAGCTGCCATGACTGTGATGCATATAGCGTAAGTGGTGTGTATCCTGCGTAAAGCTACCATGACTGGTGCCTATAGCGTAAGTGGTGGATATCCCCATGTAAAGCTACCATGACTGTTGCCTATAGCATACATGGTGGGTATCCCCACGTAAAACTACCATGACTGTGGTGCCTATAGCGTATGTGGTGAGTATTCACACGTAAAGCTACCATGACTGGTGCCTATAGCGCACATGGTGGGTATCCCCACATAAAGCTACTATGACTGTGGTGCCTATAGCGTAAGTGGTGGGTGGGTATATTTGCATGTAAAGCTACCATGACTGGTGCCTAGCATAAGTGGTGGGTATATTCGCACGTAATGTTCGCTTCCAAACAGTACAAACTTCCGTTGGCTTTCTGACGTTCACCAAGGGTCCTGTGATTGCCCACAATTGGGTGTGAAATGCAAACTTTGTTGATCAATGTTCCCAGTGAATTCCAATTTATCTATTATACAGTTATAAGAATCCAACTTGTGTATAAGAATTAATCCAATTTCAGAGAAGTCAGATATTGTAAAAGGTGTGACTGAAGCTTTGTAGAAATTTCTTGGAATACTATTTTGTATCAAAAATTTAACCTACCAAGAAATTGTTTTTCCTTACAAATTAAACACTTTGCTTTTGGAGATTCATTGGTAATAGTATAAAAAAGATTTTTTTCAGATTGTGTAACCAATTAAAAGAATCAATTTTAGTGAGGAACTTTAGTGTTAATTGTGAACACAAACGTTTTGGCAAGTACTGTATGTATCTCTCTCACTGCTTGTAAGTCATATTTCTTATCAGGGTTTTTGATAAATCACAAAAAAAAAATTCCACAGTGTCCAGGACAATCATAAATAATGACAAATTCATATATATCCCAGCCCAGCGGACAAGTTAATTTGTTGATCCCTGTTTCTTCAATGACTGCTGGTTGTGACTTCTTCATACTTCCAACTTTATAGATGTATAATGTTCTCTTTTAAATTTTGATAAATATATAAAACCTGATTTAAAGTACATGAAAGTCCAGAACGGTTTGTGGAAAAACATTTTCAATCTACAATCACACAAGGATGTTAATGTATGCAGTAATATTTCCCTGGATGATAAAATATCATGTTAATTACTTGTCTTTGTTGAAGAAAGATATCAATTTCCCACTGTTTTGTTGAGGGGGAAGGGGGGGGGGGGGGTGATACCTGACGCCAAGCAACATTTTGGATGTGTATTCTTTATGGCAGTAAGTGTATCATGCTAATAATTACTCCCCAAATTGAAAATTTTGAATTGTTTTTGGCTGGGTTTCTTTTTATGAAAAATATAAGTTTGGAATGAATTATTTATCCTGTTCTTCATGTTCCTTTAAATCAAAGACATTATTTTGTCTTTTGCCCTTAGGAGAAATAGTTACCGTGTGGTCTAGAAGACACCTCTGGTTTGCAAGTGGAGAGAGTTAACACTTCCTGGCAGTGAAGGATGATGGCTCTGTGGCTGTTTTTGTGTGCATTGGTAATATGTATGCAAACACCTCATGCACAACAGGGTAAGTTGACACATTTAAAATTGGTAGAATCCTTGACCTTCTTTAGAAATGAAAGGGTAGGTTTCAATTTGGAGATATAATTGGAAATATAATCAATCAATCTTCAGCAAAGGAATTAAAAGCTTTTTCATGGAGGCCATGAAAAATCACTTGATGTTTGATTGCTAATTAGACACCTAATATTTTTTGGTTCATTGCATTTTTATCATCACAAGCTTAGAATCCCCTTCAGAAAAATCCTAGCTTCAGCTTATGATAAGCTAGCATTTTAAGCTTGTGCAAGCTTGCAAGCAAGCTTGCAAGCAAGCTACTGTAGTATTTGGGACAAATGCAAGCCTGCTACAGTATTTTGTGCAAAACTAACATTAGCTTGTGCAAGTGAGCAAAAACAGTTGTTAGCTTGCACAAGCTTGCAGATACATGTAGCTAGATTTTTACCTCCCCCAATGAAGTTGGATGGAGGTTATGTTTTCGCCTTGTCTGTTTGTCATCAAGATATCTCAAGAACTGATGAATGAATTTGGATCAAATTTGGTGTGTGATTTTTGTACTGCTTAAGAAAGAAGTGATTAAAATTTGAGACATTGGATTAGGGGAAGGGTTCAGATGGAAGGGGGTGGGGAGGGGTGACATGTTTTTACCTCTTGTCTGTCATCAAGATATCACAAGAACTAATGATTGGATTTGGATTAAACTTGTTGCGTGGTTTTGTTACTGCTTAAGGAAGAAGTGTTCAAAATTTGAGACATTGGAACGGGCTCAGTGAAATGGAGGGGTGGGGATATGTTGTCTGTCATCAAGATAACCAGGCTGATGCTTCTAGTGTTTGCACCGGGTCTAAAAATCGGACCGGGTACCCGACCTGTATTATCGGCCAGGTATCTGGGTATCCAACATGCCGACAAGGCCTTTTCAATATTTTTTGTGGAAGTAGTATGTGTTAAAATCTAACAATGTACCTTGTAAAATCTTGTGACATTTCTTGTTTTTCCAATCGTATTTTTGTTTTTGTGAATAAAGAAATAAAATACAAATGTTTCTAGTCTCTTTCGACCTGTCTTCATAAAATACCGTACAATAATAATATACTCAATTCCTCAAAAATTCATGGAACGGGTGTTTTCTGTAATAATACGCGATTCCACGGTTCTGTTATGTGCACGCTCAGTAGCATGTAACAATTTAATTTGAACACAACCTGTGATTGGTTCATAGGTGTTACATTTTTTTCAGCAAATAGCAGACACGCTTTAAAAATAGTTTGGTAATGTACAACCGCGATATATTTTTTCTGCAGCATTCTACACACACTGCTTGTTGCGTGCTGGTTTGTATACCTTTTTTTTTACAGCGAAATTTAGAGAGTTTTAAGTTTTGTGCTACTAGTACATGTAGTACTACTAGCGTACCTACGTTACTACTTACCAGCCACATCGCTCGTTCAACATCATTTCTGCGATCTGTTACAATATTTTATGATTGTTTTATTGCATTGCGCTGGAATAGAAAGAAAACAAACGTTTTTATGATTCTTGTAAGTTAAAATTTATTCTATTAACATACAATTCTGAAACAGAAACAGTTTGCAATTGGTAATATTATGAAAATGCATACCCGGGTTGTATTTTCGGAATCGAGTAGCAACTCAATCGGTTGGGGATCCGGATATTTTGGGTACCCGTTTGCACTAGATGCTTCGATTTTGATTAAATTTGGTGTGTGGTTTTCTTGCTGCTTAAGAATGAAGTGATTAAAATGTGGGAGAGTAGAAATGGAGGGGATACTTTAGGGCAAGATTTATCAAGACTTAGTTTAAACTTTCCGATGGAATGTGCTGAACAATGAGCTCATGCCATGAAAGAATAGCCATACAATCAATTCTCTGGACTCAGAGAAAATCAAGTGAAGTAGTCTCTGGTATCAAAGAAATCAAAACAAGTTGGCTTTTGCCATGAATGAAAATGATGGAATGTGAATCTATCCTGAATAGAGCTTAAACAATAAACGCTTAGCCTGAATTAAACTAAATAAATGATCACAAGTGATGATCCTCAAGTGTTTAGAATGTAAATGGCAATACAGATCAGCAGTGAGAAAGAGATTGTTTGGCGTTATAAGTTGGTGGGTCGAGAGTTTCTGAGGTAGATTGTACTTTGGTGGGGAATGAACAGGGACGGAGGCATGCGCTCTGCAGAGTGCTAAAATTCTAGTTCTGTAAGGGATCATATAGAAAATATAGTACACTAGCTACCATACTCTAGTCAATCCTTTGTTGATTACCATGTCATATGATGTCATCTTGGCTTTTTCTGGTTTCAGAATATCCAATGTGGTTTTCATTGAATTTAGTGGGATATCAGATATTGCTGTCTCACTTGAAAGAAATTCTGTTTCTCAAATTCTTCAAATCCTCAATGCCAGGTTTTGGTCATGTGACACTTGTACTAAAGAAAGTAAAGTAGATCAGACCATTTGTTTTTATTAATTTGTTTCCATTATCTAGTTATGTTTCTTGAATTGCTTGTTTTGCAATCAAAGTTTCATTGTAGAGATCCTGGCTGCTTCACATGGTTTGTATTTTAAAACCTTTCTATTTTTTTAGAGAGTGACTTACTTTTGTTTAGATATGAGTTGGTAATATAAAACGACATTGCTGCAACAAATATCAAACCCTTTTTTTGGACCCATTTACTGTCCTTTTTCCATGAAGCCTTGAATCCCCCACATCAATTTTGCTCAAATTTCCAAGCTTTTCAGTAATGATTAGGCAGTCCTTAAAAAAATGTTGGTTAGCTGTTACAATTTTCAGCAAAAAAGTTGGGTAAATTCCAAGATTTTTCCCTTTATAATAACTATGCACTACCATTCAGACCAAATTCAAAGAAATTATTTGAGTAGCTACAATCACCGATAAAATTATTTGGAACTTTTCACTACTCCTCTTCAATGTTGGCAAAAAGGTTAGAATAGGCTACATTTCTTAGCCTCTGTTTTTCAAGCAGTAATTATGCCAACATTAAAGCGGGGAGCCTGGAGGAAAAAGGTGCCAAGTATTTTGTCACTGACTGTCTGAGTTTCAGCTGAAAAAAAAAAAATAAGGAGGTGTAAATGATGGTTATATGTGTTTTAATTCATGTACTGTCGTTCATTATGATAATATGCGGATTTGGTCATTTTAAATGAGACATATTTATAGACAGTTGTGTTTCCTATAAATTATATGATGAAGTATGTGTCTTTTATAATAATCCAAGGAAGCAATACAAAATAATGTCAGGGATTGTATAAGATTTCGCTTAGATGAGGAATTATATTACACACGAGTTTAGGAGTATTTGAGAATAGAAGAATTACACTAATTACTTCTTCATAATTGATTTTCTTTAGCATCACATCACAAATTAATTGTTAGTATGAAGAATCTGTTTTAGAAGTTGTGAAATATATCAATGGTAATGAAATGGAGGTCTGATAAATTGATGTAGTTTATGTTTAGATATATAATTAACATATTAGATATCTTTAAAGGACAGTGCAGATATCTCTTTAGATGGCGCAGTTATCGGCGCACAGCTAAGATATAAAAGAATTCTATGGATCTCTTTATGTTTTTAGCTGTGTACCATGTGTATTCTTGCAAGGTACACAATGGTGTTACCTAGGATCTTGAATATGTTGGAAATGTGTTGATGCTTAGCACTTGATTTACAAAGGCGTAGCAAGCACTATCGATGGCCGGCTAAAATATTTTATGTTGAAGCCCCTGGGTGTTGGCGCCCCTAATTGCTGTGGCTGGTAATATTTTCTTCCTGACCCCAATTAAGCGGCCCTCAGGGTGGTGAAGAGTTATATTGGGGGTGTGGGCTAATGAGTTCGGAATGTAATGTGTATCGCCTTATTTCTAATGGCATAGCAAGCAACACCGACGACCGGGACAAAATTGTATTTTTGGGACCCTTTGTTTTAGCACCCGGGAATATTTGCGCCTTGCCCCCAATTAAGACATCAATCAATGCTGTTTCTTTCATTGTATGATGAGCTGGTAGTACACACCATCAACCTCATTGGGTTCTTGGCAACATACATGTTTATTATATGCAGCAATAGACTTAAAGCCAGTCACAACTACATGCGCAAAAGTGCCCCTATCTTTCACCTAAGCTTCAATATCCACTAGACTGTAAGCTATCAAAGATAGCATTCTGACATTTCTGGGCGGTTCAGCTCTTGCCTTACATGATGATTAGAATAATCTGGATGGTCAATGGTAGCAATAATTCGGCCATATTTGTATATTGTACTGTCCGACTGATACTTGCTAAAATAACATTTAGATTGCATGTCCCCATGCATGATCCAAAATTCTGATAATCTTACGCATAATTTTACATTTTATTCCAAAATTCCAATCCTTCTTAAACATAAATACGATTATGTTATTCATGTTATTGCTTCCTTTTATTAAAAGCTGCATACTTCAACATACAATTTATAGGAAACACAACTGTCTTTAAATATGTCTCATTGAAAATGCTTATACAAAATCTACATGATACCATAAATAACTAAATAAATAAAAAGAATATAACCATGGCTTACACCTCCTAATATTGTATGTTTTTTTTATCTGAAACGCAGACAATCACCCACAAAATTATTTGGCACGTTTTCTTTCCCCTACTACCCTTCTTTAATGTTGGCAAAAAGTTTAGAATAAATTCTTAGCCTTAGGAAAAAAGGTACCAAGTATTTTGTCGCTGATTGTA
This sequence comes from Chiridota heheva, assembly GCA_020152595.1. Lineage (NCBI taxonomy): Eukaryota > Metazoa > Echinodermata > Holothuroidea > Apodida > Chiridotidae > Chiridota > Chiridota heheva. The sequence goes on along the minus strand of JAIGNY010004544.1, from coordinate 170,199 downwards.
GGTACCATTTTTGGTGGGTATAGGATTACAGCAAACAAACAATTTTTGAAAGGTTGGCCTAGATAATGTTTTATACTGCCCTCAATCCTGTACATCATGAAAAGATCTGATTGATTCACTGGTTTACAATACATTATAAAATTCATCTTACATAGGGTGCTATGATGATGGTTTGTTAGAATGTAACCAGGATTTCCCAAGGAGGGGTTTCGAGATCTGCTACTCAGTACACAGTGAAGATATTAAAGTTCAGAGAAGTTAATTATGTAATTTTGATTATGAAATAGACATTGTCATTTTATTTCCTGGAGAACTGTACTCTTTAATTTGATTTTTATAGGCTTTATACAGTATACAGTTTGTAATTAACTGGAAGAAATTCTTAAAAATTTGTGTAATATACGCAATGTGCATGCAGTCTTTATGTTTTTCATGTAGCTCAATCATTCTTTTAACAAATTGCTGTAAAGGATTATAGCAATCCATTTTACATGAAAGTTGACTAATTCAAGAGAAACAAAATCGCACAGAAAGCATTCAAAATTCTTATTCTGTTAAGGAGATATTAAAGTTTAAAGTTTGTTATTATAGTTGTGATGTCACATCCTCAGATTCCTCCAACTCTTTATGTATTCTTTGATATATTTTCCCATGATTTTGTGGAGCTTAAAACCATTGGATATGTCAGGAAAGTAGTAAAACACAATCTAGGTTATTATCCCCTTGCCAACGAAGTTGGTGAAGAGGGGATATAACATCTTTACCATTCGTCTGTCGGTAAGGTCATTCGTCCGTCCGTTCATCCATCCGTCCACATCTATTGTTGAATAATAGATCTGACGACTGATTGGAATTGATAATGAAGTGTCTTGTGAATGAATAGGTAAAAGAAAAAGGTAACGCTTGAATAGAGTGGACACATGATAGACTTATGATCATCTGCAAATTGATTTGTGCGAAATTTTTATTCTGATTTGGTAGATAGATCAGGGAGGTTATGTTGGAATGATGAGTTGGTAAAGAGTACATTTGGTAGATGAGTGGATGGCAAAAGGTGGGTTGGGGTAGTAGGTGAATAGATGGTGGTAGGCAAATGGGGGATATTAGGTGAATGGGAGATCGTAGGTGAATGGGGCATGTTGGGAATAGAGAATAGTAGGTGATAGCCTGTTGGTATGCATAAATTAATAATATCTCTGCATTCTGCTCTGCATATTGTTTCACAAGTAGAAAGAACAAACAGAATGTTCAAATGCAGATGTGTTTTGTCATTTTATACAATTCTGAGTGACCAAAAATATTGCTCATCGTTGTTGAATGTTTCAAATCAATATAGAACTAAAAATCTTATCTGCAGAGTGCCGAAGAATTGATTTCATTTGGGTGCACAGCCTGTGTAGTAAAAATAAAATGTTTTCATAGCTCCTTGCTAGATAAAACAAGGTCCGGTTTAAGTACGGAATACAATGTAATTTAGTTTAATTATCAATCATGATGTATTCAAATCACGTATTGTATTATTCGTATAAAGATTGCGGGTAATACATTTCTATTTTTCCATTTTGATAAAAAAAATACAAATTTGGTGGGGAGTGGGACACTACTTTTCATAAGCCTGCATTTTCGTTTGTGTGCACTCCCGTCCGCGCAGTTTTGGCAAAAACCATATAAGCAGGGGTCGAATTTGCCACTGTTCCGAAAACAGTGCTTTTTAGGCAGGAACAGTGAATTTTTAAACATCAGTGTTCCGGTGAAACAGTGTTCCTTTCACAAGCATGAATGATCAATAACTTGATTTTTGCTTTAAAAAAATGTTGTCAAACAAGATTATCATTAAAATGATTTCTTCCAATAAGAAAATTAAGTCTATTTTGAACAAGGATTTTGTCCTGTTATCAGCAAAAAAGTTGGAACAGTGAAACATGATCCAGAGCAGTATTATTTGAGAAAGTACTGTTCCTTAGATCAGTGGCGAAAATTTTAATTTTCAACCCCTGATAAGGCATTAAGGTATAGGGTGGGACCCATTGGTGGCTTAAGTAGAATTGAAAATGCCACCGTGATGCACAAACGGGGTCAATTCAAAGTAAAAGCTGAGCAAGAATGATTATGAACTTGAAAAATAACAGAGAAGTATGCATGATTAACGGGATTTTTTTTTGGTTTAACCTAAGAGCCATGGCCTGGCCATGGTTAATGTTTCAAAGAAATGTTGAGTATCAAGTGGGTGATGGGATCTCAACTGTAAGACTTTCCCTGCTGTAGGCTATATGCAAATTAGCAACACTTGTACTGCATGATCAAGTATATGATGGATAGCATTGCATCGTAAGATGATGCATTTAGAGGCTTAATTTGTATCTGTTTTAGAACTATCTGACAAATATATTATCTTTTTACATAGAAGAAAATTGAAATCATCACTATGAATAGAAATATGAGCAAATAAGGGCATATAGATGGCCTGTCGACATGGCCTTTTTCATAACTTTTTTATGTGACTGGCTTGGGACATCGGTAATTGTTTAATGCCTTTTGGACCTACAATCTTGGATAAAACTGTTAGAACACTTCAGCTTTTTGAGAACTACATATGTTATAGTGTTGTGTTTCTTTAATATTTTTTCTGATGATTGTAGCCCCCTACCCCTGCCCTCTTTTAATGTTGAATTTCTTTCTTTCTTAACGTCATTTCCAGGAAAAAGAGTAACAATGGCCAACATTGAATGGGGAGGGGGAGGGAGAGTGGAGGACAATTAATATAGTGAGGTAGGGGAGGGGGACACTGGCGGCATCATTGAAATTATAAGAATGTCCTTAAACTTCTAAAATAGTAATTACAATTGAAAGAGTAGAGACTAAAGAAGCAACAGAAAAAAATTCCAGCATTTGATATCTAAATGTGAAATAATTTACAATAGAAAAGTAGCTTCATAAAAAACAATCACATATATTCACTAAGTGTTTCAACCAGTTTTGTCCAAGATTGTAGACTAACAAAAGAGTAAAATCTGCATCATTTGAGGGGCAAATGGGGCAATAAAATCACTTTACATGCAAACAACATTAAAGTTTATTAATACGTTTTATTTATCAATGCCTCCGTTATCATTTTCAACATAAATTACAGAAAATACTGTGATACAAACATCGTTAGCTGCTATCATATAAGAGTGCATGTAGTGACTGTAATGCACTTTATGTTCAGGACTTGTTTACATTACGGGTGAAAAACAGGTTTTCCGCTTGAAACCGGTTTTTGTTTTGGAAATGACCGATTTCACATTGGGGCAAAACCGTGCAAGCTTAGATGGCATGTGGAACAGGGTGGGATAGCATTAAATGGCCCGGGGACAGGGTGGGATGGCACTTTTTACAAGGAGGGATAGCATGTGGGACATGGTGGGATTTGGCATGTGGTATGGCACATGGTCCAGGTACGGATGGCATGTGGGACAGGGTGGCATGGTATTTGTGACAGGGTGGCAAGTTATATGGTAGGATGTCATCTTGATTGCAGGTGTGATGACATATGGGTCATGTGGTGGAATGGCATCTGGATTTTCATGTATGATTTCTTGTGGGGAGGGAAGTAGTATGGTATAGCATGTGGGACATGAGCGTGGGATAGCTGGTGTGACAGAGGCTGGAAAGTATGTTATTAGCGGCGAGGGGATTTGTATTGTTTGCAATGTCTGGTTTGTATTACAGTCCTCTTTCATATAAATTCATTTGACTACTAAACTAATCCTTTAAGTTATTACGCATTACTTGGAAGTAAATTGCATTCATTGGAATATTGTACATAGACTTTAATATTTCATTAGAATATAAATACAATCAATTGGTCACATGGGAAGGTTTTACAAGGATCTTTTCAAATACATGTGTGAACATGGATATTTTGTAAGTCTGCAGCTATGCTGTTATTAAAAAAATTTACCCAAGTGAATGATATGAGGTTTCCAATATCGCAGAAAGGTTGAGGGTTAAGTTCTACATAAATTTGCACTTTAGAGCATAACAGCTTTAACTTGCATGATTAAAGCTTAAGGTGGTTCTCTGAACACTATTCGAGAAGAGGAGCATGACAATGTGGTGTTTATTCACTACACGTCCTAGCCCAGTCAAATCGAAGCTAGCTAGTTTGTTTCACTGATTCGTTGGAAGCCGGAGAACTTGACTCCGCTTTGAGACCATGGCATAAGGTGCTATACAAATCAAATTAATGAATAAGGAAGAAAGAGGTGTATCTGCAAAGGTGGATACTACTGCAGGCTCATTCTAGACATTCATAAATAGATGTACATGAAATTGGAAACATAATGTTCAACTCGATTGCTTAATGTAATTTTCTCAGACCAGTCATGAAGGTGGCTTTACATGATCAGGAGCAATACCGTCTGACACGTTGCACTTGAATTGCTACTTGAGTGTGTGAAGTGTTTTGACAGATGGAGGCTAATGCATTGCATGCAATACTGACAAGGCTAATGCATTGCATGCAATACTGACAGATGTAGATTTCTTGTTTGTAGGAAACTGTACTGATGTGCTCTTTTGGGAGTTATATTTTTTCATTGTATTTACAATACATATATGTCATTTATATTTAAACACAGTATAGATTGAACATTACTTTCACAATAAAGGAATGCAGATTGAACCACCTTATGATGATTCACAAATGTTCATAACAAAATGACAGACCAGTGGGGATGGAAGCGTGGAGGGGTGAGGGGGGCATTAGGTGCCTCAGCTCCTTGATGAAAAATTGGGGGCGGGGGCTTAAATCATGTTAAGCCCCCCAAATTGTTTCTAATATGTGATACATTTTTTGGCTATCACCACATCAAGGCAGATTTGCAATCTGTATGAAGAAAGACGGATGTTTGTTTAACCCTTACTCTCCCAGCGTCACGGAGACCGTGACAGTTACGATCCATTTTCCAAAAATGTTTTTGAGTACCTTTCCAAAATCCTATAGAGCTGCAAATAAGTTCATTTAAACCAGATTGAATAGATCTTTCATAATATGGTTATTTTGTTGGGGGTTTAGATTGACATTTTTTGAGTAAAATCGTTACAAAAAGTGCATTTTTAAAAAAACGGCATTTTTTTTTTTTTGAAAGACGAATGTCATACGTGAATATTTTTTCTATTTTTTTTTTCTTCAGGTAAAGTATAAAGATAGTTTGAATTGTTGGTTGCTACACGATTTTTACTTGTACTTGGTCAATGTTTGTGTTTTGTTGGAGAAAATATGCAAAATTTGTGATTTTGGACCTTTTTTGATAAAAAAAATATAAAAAACGGCCCAAATATTGTATTGGAATTTTTAAAATCTCTACGGGTAGAGGAGAAATAGATCTTTCAGACGAACTATTACAATAACAGATGCACCCCCTCTACATGCCTAAAAGGTCTCTGATGATGATGTCAATTTGCGTCTTTTTTTTTTTTTTTTTTCTTCGCACATTCAACATCACAAAATGGCGAAATACAAGTTACAACGTCGAACGTGCCTTCCGACTCCTATGTTTTCTTCAGAATAATGATGACTCAGAGGGGTCGGAAAGTACTTCTGATGAAGAAGATGTACCAGAACTCGACCAGATTAAGGAAGAGGAGAATATAGAGCCTGCTGAGATGGATAGTGATCTGTTCCAAATTACGGAGTTGGTGAGTGTTTTCTTCCAAAAATAGCGAAAGTACTACATTGTAAATGTGTAGTAATAAAATAAGGCTTATAGAATTCTAATGATAAATTAGCGTGGATTTTTTGCTTGTTACGATAAACAAGTAAAAGGGTCACTAAAATCACATATAAAAAAAGGATTTAGGTCCTTTTTATAATAGCCCGGATGAAACAAATGAAAGCTGAACCCCAATAATAACATTTCTAAATGGACTGAAATATATGTATTTCCCAATGGCAAAATTGTAAATTTAGGCCTACTGAAATATGTGTATTCCCAATATCACAAAATCCAAGTTCCATTATTTCAGGGGCCGAAATCACAATTTTATGGGAAAAAGTGGAGTAGGGGTTCCATGTTAGGGCAAAATACACATGTTGGGGGTGCCCCAGGCCCATTTAGAAGAAAATGCTTGTATATAAACCTAGTACCGGTACATTATTTTTATGCCCCATTTTTTAGGACCATGATCCTTTTCCCCTCCCCCTGGCTATGCCACTGTTGTGGTGATGACTAGATCGATAAAACAAACATTTTGGACCCCCGGGCTTCCCGGCTGTAAAAGTCTGTCCCCACGGTTACCACAAAATTGTGGGGCAGGTTAGAAACCACAATAACATGTTATGCGATAACATGTTATGCGTATCTTGAAGAGGACGAGCCGCCCACTACTAGAAACCACAATAACATCTTATGCGATAACATGTTATGCGTATGCTTGAAGAGGACGAGCCGCCCGCTACTCCCCAACCCAAGCGGAAGAGGGACAGACAGTTGAAGATGAGCCCAGGCCCCTCTTCCAGGCCTTCCGCTGCAGTCTCGCCACCATCACCACTCAAAGAAAATCCAACTGCAGCGGAAAAAGCTGCCTTCAAAACCAGGGAGGAAGAGCGGGCACGCTCGGCTGCAGGAGATACAACGGTCGAAGGTCATCCCTGCAGCCGATAAAGACTATCATCTGTGGAAGTACTGGTGGAGAGTGACCGGGATCGACCACGAGGTCTTGGTAACTGGTTATGGGAAGACCAAACTAAAGTAAGTTGAATGAATATAGTTGCAATTTTTTAAATTTATTTTCTATTCTATTTGCAGCAACAAGGTATAGCAGAAGACTTTACAAATTTGGACCTTTTCGGCAAACATTTCTTATGAATTCCATGTGGAATGAACAGAAGTAAGTGTCCAATAGATAATCAGCATAGTCTATCAACATAAAAGTAGCTGTGAAGCTTGTAATGGCTGAAATTGGGTCAGAAATAAACAAAAAACAGTTTAGTGCATAATAAATGAGGTAAATGACCTAATTTGCATATCATTTGCATAATTTCTTATTTCATTTTTGCAAATGATGATGTAAACATCTTGTTTTTCTGCATTCTATTAGTTTTGGACATCATAGAAGGGGAAAATGCATTTTTGGAAAATTTAGTGCCATTAGATACATTATTCACAGAATCGGGAGATAATTTTTAGGTCAAAATGTACCCAATTTTTCATATTTGCGTCATTTTTTTTCTTCTGATTCCTAAAAATCCATGAATAGTATCAATTGAAAGGTCTTTCCAAGGGCGATTCAGAAATTCTATCCATATTTTTTTGCTATTTAGCCACAAAGCACAAGCGTGTCATAAAGATAGAATGTTTGGAGACCTAATATGCTAATTCAATGACCTAATTTGCATATTTGAGTTTGGAAATATGCACATTTTTGGAAAGTTCAACATGTTAGCTTTCATAAAAGTCAAACTTGTTTTGGTACAAATGGAACAGAAAGTGCTGAAAAAATCCTCTTTCCAAAAATTTCAGAAATAGTTTATTCTATTTTTGGAACCTTGGGAGAGTAAGGGTTAAGCATGATTTTAACCACAAAAATGCCTTAAATTGCAATGAAAATTTCATTGCCAATTTCAGCTCCCCCTTCCCCTCTCCTAAATATGCAACCACCACAGTTCATAATATGCAAGCACTTTAGAAAAGATCACTCTGCAAGATCTGCACTATAAATGTAAATTAGATTCATATGGGTTATATATCCACGGTTAAGAATATGCACTTTCAGATAGTTCATTCTGCAAAAATCTGCACCATGTATATTAGATTTATATTTAACACTAATGTAACTACAAAATATTTGCTCATCCAGGAGTAATGCCAGAGTGTTAATAAAAAGAAGGAGGGGTTAAACAATGACAATTAGGATTGTGGTCATAAATGTAATGTATAATATGTAGTGTGTATTGTAGTGTGTAATTGTAGTGTGTTATATTTACTAGTGTGTAAAACAATGTTTGTTTATATAATAATAATTATCCAGTGCTGGAATAAATCTATGGTTTCGTAGGGAAAACAGGAATTCTCATGGAAAAAATAAATCCTCATGGAAAAAATAAATCTAAATTAGTCTATTACAAAAAAAGGAAGATTTCTTGAGTATTATATATATGGTAAATATGCGCTCTTAAAACATTCCTGTGTAATTGTGGGATGAATAGTATATTAAATTGTGAGAGGGGAGCAGATGGGAAGATTTTCAACACTTTTATTAGGCACCATGGAAAATTGTATAAGTAATTCCAACTCTGCATGATATTATCAGTATATAGCTGAGCTCTAGTGTTCCCTCCCAATTCCACCACCATTGGACACCACAATGCAATAGCATGCTGAATCAATGCATGAACTACCACTGTAGTGATGTGTTATACAAAGTGACTGGTAACAACAGGCAAGGATGATACAGTTCTTTCTTATTTCCTTTTAGAAGCAACTCACTTTTGACAAGATAAAGTCTTGTGTAACCAAATTCTGCCTCAAGTGACTAGAAAATGAGCCAATCCTGAAGCATAACTTGCCATCTTAAAAGAGTATCTCTCTCTTTTTGTCAAAACAATATTTGATACAAAGAATTAGAATATCATTGATTTTCACAAATTCACATTTTCCTTAAATGTCTTTTCCATCACTCCAATGTAGATGTTCTTTGTCTTGAGGGTATAGCCAAGAGGCTGCCCCATTCTAATCAACATTTTATTCGCAAAAGGGAAAGTTCACGTACTAACCATGGATCTGTTAATAGTTTCATGCACTACCAAAGACAACCGATTTGAAAAACAAATTAGTTAAAAATACATACAGCGTGTTGTCATGACAACTAGCATTTGTACATAACTTAAACATTTTCTTTGTATGATGAATTCAGTGTTTTGATGATAAACGGATGGATGTTTTAATTGTTGTGTGGGATGTAAGGCTCAGTAGTTTTTTGCAGAGGCAGAATTTTGAAATGAATTTGTATCTATTGGTTTACATGAAATTGGGTTAAACGTAAGTATTCATTTAATGTGCTGTGCTATCTTAAGTAAGCAATGTAGAAAAGAAAATCCTATGAAACATGTCTGAGAAAAAATAAAGAGAGAAGATAAGAAGATCATTATATCTTGTAAATCACAATCTTATTGTTAACAAGAATTATGCCAGGGATGCAAAGAGATGAATGCAGAAATAAGCTTTTTCCCCCAGAGATGACTTTGAAGCATCTCTTGCATCAGCAATCTAAGTGGTAGCCTAGACACTCATATTTGATTCTGCTATGTACATACGGTCAGGGACTAGCTAAAAATTTAAAAGGGGGAACGTTTCTCTGTGAAAAATAATTGGCACTGGATCCATTGAGATTATCTAATCATATGCTTATGGGACTAAGCTCTATAAAATTGTTGGGGCTGACCATTTTTACCGGTTCTGGAAAATTAGCTGAATATTTTCAGAAAATAAGAGAAGCTCGTACATGCCACAATTAAACTGCTACAGTTATTCATTATAAGCCACCCAAAAAATTGATATTCAGCAACGGGAGAGGGGATGACCTCCCTCTGGCTAAAATAAAGGGGGAGGGGAGTGACCTCCCTCTGGATATAATGTCCCTGGTATACAGTCCCATATATTCTAAGACATCGATCAAGGGCAAGCTAGTACTTGAAATGTCGGGAGTATTTAAGGCCAGATATTGTGCTAATTATGGACAGTAATATATACAATAAAACTTCAACATTTCTAATTAGTCAGTCATACACAAATACCAACAACCAATCAGAACAGCTGCGGAAGTGACTAATACACTGTACACACACATGCACACCCTCACACACACACACACACACACACAATGCCTACAGTACATACTTAATTAAAAATGATCCACAACCAGATGTGACATGAAAGATATGAACATCACAATTTTACTGAGATGAGATTCCATCTTTAAAATATTTTCTTTAAAAATTAAGTTTGAATTGAAAGTTAGGGAATTTACATATTTGGCACAGAACTGCATGTATTTTATCTTGCTTAAATTAAGAATTCAAGTTTTGTGCAAAATCATTGCAGTAACTCATCCAAATTGGATGAGTATATTTGAAACTTTGTATTATGTAAATTTGGTATAAATATCACTGTTATTACATTACCTCTGTATAAATTTGTTTGTTACACTTTGATCCACAAAGCCATCATGTACACTCATGATACAGTAATTTAGGTTAAACTGATAAAAGAATTATATTAATTAAATATACTCTACAGATATTCAAATTAAAAGTCTCTGGCGATAAAGAGTTTATAATAAGGTCTTTTCGAAAATTTTCGTGGCATAATTGTGTACCCTCCCCCTCCCCTCCCCTCCCCCTGCCACACACCCTGGTTTCAATTTATGATTGACTGGCAATTAAGTAAACGTAGAGCACTGTATATTTTAATTAACTTTAGTAACATACTGAGAGTTGTGTGGAACTTTAATATTCTTTGTATATTTTATGTCAGACTGTGTTTTGAAGCTCAACCTTAGATAATGTTTATATGTGATGAAAACTAAAATAAAGTCTCATTAAAGTCAACTTAACTGAGTGATTAAGACCTTAATTTAATGAGAAAAACAATTTCATATTTGGCAGTCATCATCCTTTGGCTGCTGAGCAGGCGACCATAAGATTTCTCCATGCACAGATCTTTGCCAAGTGTGGCTATCTGTTGTGCTTTGGTGTCTTCATCATACCCTAACATACGTTTAATGTTATGTTAACATAAGAGGTGCGTGGATGTCCCGGTCTTCTTTTGCCATGTATTGAAATATAGAGAGTATATCTTTTAGCAGGCTCCTCTGGGAGACGAAGAATGTGTCCCAAGAATCTCACTTGATGATTGAATCTTACAAAGTGGATAAGAGGCTCAGTGTTGGTCATGTCATATATGCTGGCATTTGAGACATGATCTCTCTGTTTGATATTTAGCATAATCCAAAGGCAGGTAGCAAAAGCGTTAATTTTGAACTCCATGTCCTGGGACAACACCCATGATTCACAACCATAGAGAAGGATAATCACGCAAGTAGTGTAAAATAATTTCCATTTTGCACAGATGGATAGTTGGAGACTTCTCCACAGATCTTCCAGTTCCAGAAAGTGCACCATGCTAATGCCGTTCATCTTTTTAGGTCGCTTGCACAGTTTGAGTAGAGCCCTCAAAGGAGTCTTTCATGCTGAACCCTACTTACAGGGTTTAACCATTGCATATTGAATTTAGCAAACAGTCGACAGCTAAAACATAAGAATCGCACACACAGCTCAGCTGCTTGCTATCTTCAATTCTGTCTATTTCAAGTATGCATATGTGACACTGTGAGAGTGATCAGGAACCGACTGACTGATCTGATCAAAAAGGAAAAAACAGTGTTATTTTATCTTAACTAGACTAACTGCTGAAGTTTTATTCAAAGAGAAGTCAAATCTAGGCCTAATATTGTAATTTTTCTTCTTATTACTTTGCATTGTTATGATACTGCTGGTTTAATTAAGCCCTAACGTCTGAATGTTACTCGCCAGTACAGACAATGGGTAAATCCAAATGACACAGTAAGCATTAGGTCAGTACATTCCCTGTTTAGAATACTCCATATGAAAGTCACAAAGAAACTGATCTTTCACTGCATCAAAGTGATTTAAATAACGTGTTCTCCAAAAGCTTACGAAACTAACACAAAATTTACGTGAAGAACAAATTAAACGTATAAAGCACATAAAAATATCACTTTGAATTCATAATATATCGAGCACTGATACACGCAGTCAAAGAAGAAAGGACACTACTAATTGACACAATATGGACGTTAGCACAGATTAATTTGCAACAAATTCAGACGGGTCAAGCATAGGATATCCCACATAATTGCTGTTGTCTCAAATACGGACTGGTGAACCTATAAAAAGGTCCTGGAAAATAGTTAGCTAACATGTTTCCCCATAATTCTATATACCTCTCACACTTCAACAAACGCCATCAAATTTCACAAAATATTTTCGTTTTGTTACTCTGTACAAAGTGTATGGACGAAGGAACTTGCATGATGGGTAATGGCTGCTCTATGGGCTAAACAAACCCTCCTTCGAGAGTTTCTAACAAGGACTTTTCCTGAATTTGCAGCAGATGCCATTTTGGAACCAAGATATTTGAAATCTGAAACATGGTTGATGGGTTCACTATATACTGAAGTCTTGGATGGGGATGGCAGTTACCAGTCATATACTTAGTCTTGGAGACACTTATTATGAGGCCAAGATCTTCTGCTGCGGCTGCACTTCTTATCAGATGGACCTGTGCCTGGGAAATAGTGGAACGGAGAAATGTTATCAGCAAAATCCAAGTTGTTTAACGTTTTAACTGGATAATGACTGGAGTGACGAGGATGTGTATCATGTGTTACAACTCCAGAATCAAGATCAGAGGTAGCCTTCTTTAGTAGAAAGTCTACTAACACAATGAATAGGAATGGAACCAGAACATATCGCCCTGTAGAACTCTGGCGGAAACATTAAAAGAATTTGATACAGTTGCCATCTACCATTACTTCACTTTTTGAGTTTTTGTAGAGTGCGCTTATGGCGTTGACCTCAGCTTCTGGTATTCCATTATGTCGTAGCACATGGAACATAAGCTTTCTGTTGATGGAATCAAAGGCCTTCTTGAAGTCTATGTATGTGACTGTAAGAGGAAGCTGGTAATCTTAAAATTCATCCATAATCCTTCTAAGAATGTGGATCTGTTGGGCTTAACTTCTCCCTTTATTGGTACATTATGTGACTGTTCGAAAAATCACCCAGTTATATCGCAAAGCAAAAAATTCTTTCAACTGAAATCATGTTTATTTCTTGAAAGAATGCCATATGCCTTTTGATTATTATAATCATTAAAAAAAATATATTCTGTTATAATTCATGCCTCTATCTTAGCAGTCTGTGACATCCAGGGGCACCACAATGGGGTGGGAAGGGTGGGTAAACCCCACGGGCCCCAAGCAAAAAGCGAGATTTGGGGCGCCCAGATCAATGACACATAATGTTTGTTAGTGGGTCCCGAACGCTAAATTTCCCATGGACCCCCAGACTACTAGTTGCGCGACTGAATCTTTACCTCTCCTCCAACTTATATGTAAGTTTAGAAGTGATCAGGTTATTTGAAATAATGTTCATACGTGTTACTTGTGACTCTATGTTTATTTCTAGTATAGATCACATTGAACCGTGACATTTTACAAGGAATCAGATATAAGTCTCTAAAATATGAAACTGGATTTTCAAACTGTGCAATGACATTAAACAGTCATCAATTGAAAAAAGTAAAAGATCATGATCAGTCGCAGAACATCCATGTGTGCATCTAGGTGAAGAGTTGTTTGCCACCTTCTTGATAGAGGTACCGTGCAAAATTTGAATGTAGTCCCTCTTGCCATGGCATATTGTAGCCCCTCTAACTCCACATTGTCAGGATGAAGGCTAGGGTGGGGAGCTACATGGAATATAACACTTTAATATAATAACAAAAACAGCAAACACAAATTAAATTCAAAACTTTAAATCATGTTTTTAACTCAAAATCTCCAAATCACAAACGGATGCAACTTTACTGAATTATAAAACCAAGTAAACATTACTGTATTATGAAACCAAGTGAAAACATTAACAAAGGGAGAAAGTGAGGAACTGGCTAGTCAGTGAAGGATAGGTCAACCACAAGTATGTTTCTTTGAATAGTGAGTAAGTACATTGTAAGAGGTATCATTATGATTCATATAAGAAATAAAATAGAGGAGATAATTTGCATGAATGAATAAGTATATCACTAGGAGGAGTAATCACTGAATAATAATGCTGCTAGGATATAAGCTGATAAATAACTGTATGGTTAAAGAGACAAAGAAAAAAGATAAAGATGGATCGTGAGGGGGGAAATATCTCTTACAATGTAATCGAGAATCAATGGCTGTAGGACAATTATACATTATTTCGTGAGATATCCATTTGATAATCTATTGTATGTTGCCGTTTGTGTAGGCTTTTTAGGGGACAGCCCTGAGTTTGCTGGATTTTTTGTGCATCTGAGTATAATAAACACATTGCGGAGCTTGTGAATAAACCATCAATCTCTACCAAATTGTGAATGTTCTTCCTAAAAGTTTGGAAAGAAATAGTAGCATTTCTGGCCAAATTCATGATGATGAGACTCTCTTTTTACTATTTTACTCATATATTGAACTTAATTTACAAGTTTTTCCAAGCTCTATAGGCTCAATATCTTGCACTCTGCCCCCCCCCCCTTTCCCCTTACCCCCTTTCTCACCCAATCCATTCATTAAAACCTAGCGGGATCTTGCTTTTTATACTGCACTGCAAATTATGAAGCCCTAGCAGGATTTTTTTAATTCTTAATTTAATTCCTCAAGCCCTAACTCTGCTATAAAAGACATGGTATTCATTCAAAAATAGCGGGATATTGCTTTTTGAAACGTGAACCCTGCAAATTTTGAAGCCCTAGCAGGATTTTTTAGCATAATTTGAATTTCTCAAGCCCTTAAGTCCGCTAAAAAATACATGATACTATCATCAGTGATGAAGCCAGCCTTTTGGATTGGAGAGAGAAGAGGGAAGAGGGAGGGGATGGGGGGGCAAATATGCGTACTCATGCCCAACTTCCGTCCTTAACAAAAATGAAACCTTAGGCCCTATATATAAAATATGCAATATTTGATCAATTATTTTCATCTGATATGTCAATTTCCATCATTTTAGAGCCATTGAGGGTCATAAAGAATCTTAATAGCTTCGGAAGGCTTCATTCCTTGGACCCCTACACAGGTCTTTGCCCCTGGTTCCCACTGATATGTCCCCCCCCCCCATTATGTTTTGGTTGGAGTACTAATATGCTGCCCCCCCCCCCCTCTTCATTTTTAAAATGGAGTATATGTAAAGCTATTTTTGTCTCTGGTTCCCACGTCGATATCTCCACTAAATAATTTTGTTGGAGACAATGTTTATATCCAGGAGATAATTGTTTATATCCAAGCGTTTAAAATTTCACAACATTTTTATTTTTTTTCAGGGCAATATTTGTCTTACTTTCTTTAATTAAAAATCACATATATATATATATATATATATATATATATATATATATATATATATATATGTATATGTATATATATATATATATATATATATATATATATATATATATATATATATATATATATATATATATATATATATATACATATATATATATACATATATACATATATAAATATATATATATATATATATATATATATATATATATATAAATATATATATATATATATATATATATATATATATATATAAATATATATATATATATATATATATATATATATATATATATATATATATATATATATATATACATACATACATATATATATATATATATATATATATATATATATATATATATATATATATATATATATATATATATATATATATATTATTTATATATGAAGTAAAAAGGTTTTCAATGATTGAAAGGGTATGTTCCTCTCTAAAATATCACTTGTCCTCTTTGAAAGAGCATTTTCCTTCTGAAAAGGGGCATTTTTTCCTCAGAAAAAGGGGGGCACGTGCCCCTGTGCCCCCTGTTCCGCCGCCTTTGGTCAGATATTTTCTAACTAAAATCTTATTATAAAGGATAATCAGAATTACGTTTTTTTGTCATATTAATTAAAGTCAGATATTTTCTCACTAAAACTTTCCTGACTAAAATTCTGACTTAAATCTGATTATAGAAAAATCTGATTATAAATGAGAATAATCAGAATATAATCAGAACTGACTTAATTTCTGATTAAAATAAGCAGAAATGGTGATAATCAAATTAGTCTTGAATTGGGAATCTTTTCTGATATAAAACGTTTCTGATTACAATTCTGATTTAAATCTGATGTAACAATTCTTATTATATTTTTTTCCATCCATTTTAATCAGATTATAGTCAGAAAAGGGGGCTCCAATTCTAGAATTTCTGACTAAAATGTAATCACAAATTTAATCAGAAATTTCTACAAGAGAATTCACCTCCATGTGTGGTGGGTTTTGACATTTTCTCCCATGATCACTTTGTATTTGATCAACGATCAATAGTAATGTGCTTATACTGCCAGCAATATAATAAGCCTGAACGTAAGACATGACCAGATTGATGACAAAAGCCTCAACTGCATATAGTTTAGCATAATATTTCTTCTCGACCTCTCATAATTTGAATTCAGGCTTTAGGTGATATTTTTTAGTTTATTTCTTTTAAAGGGAAACACGTATATGGTTAACTATTACATGTAGAATCACTTGTAGCTGAAGGAAAGTAAATAGTTGGTATAGAAAAAAATACAGATTAAAGAACCACAGTCAATTATCGATTCGATAAATTTCTGACGTGTGATAAAGAAATAACAGTTTGTGTTATTAGAGCTCTTTCGTTTGAGTGTACTTTAGCTCCCACGAAAAATTGGGGTAAATTAAGTTGTATGGATTAAATGGAAAAATAATCGTTTTTTTTCCCTTCAGCGCATGATGGAACAAAATGTTTCTTTGTAGTTCGTAGACATTGTATTCTCATTTCATGAAAAAATAATGAAAGATTGATATGCCCTAGTCTACTGGTTCAGTCACAACTTCATTTAGCATGCTAAAGTTTGCAACATTCGATTTTGTCTTCAGAGCTGTTCTATACATTACTTTATTATACACGGAATAATTTTCATGGTTCTCCCCTGATTAACCAGGGGATGTCATTTTAGAAACGGATGGTCTCCCTGCAGTTGTCCCTTACAGAAATATTAGCTTGCAGTGCACTTGCAGCATACTTGCGACAAGCTTGTGCAAGCTGAGGTTCAGCTTGCCAATTTCTGCTGTTCAAGTTTGCTTAATCATGTATTGGAACAACTTTAGATGATATGCATGCACTATACATCTGTATAATTAGTTTGTTATCTCATCACCCACATATACATATATGTGAGGATCAGTTTTGGAATGTGATGAAATTTGGTGATTGTTGCATCTGTCCATGTGTGTGTGTGTGCGTTTGTATCTGGTGGAAACCGTAGACTAAAGTCTGGATACACACCAACAACCGTGGATGTCCACGTATATTCATGCATGTGTCATATTGTACTAGGCCTACTACAATGTATTTCTTCAATGATTACACTGATACTAGTTAACTGGTACATTGCCAACTTAGACCGGACAAGAAGACGCAGTTCATAAAATAGCAGCTGGTAAGTCATTCATTTTATTCTTATTTTGATTGACCGAGGGCACATTTTATCTCTTCACATACAAAAGTAATTATGTTGGCCAATAGTAGGGATAATGAATAATATCTTCACCAGATATTTACATACGTTATTTAGATGTAACATTAGGCCTTCCTTATAGGCTAATAATTAACAGTGAGTTAGCCTAATCTTACAAATTCATTCCACCACATAACGTGATGTATGTAGTTGTCAGCATATGATATTGGACAGGCTAAATCGATCTGAGAATCTCAGTTGTTAACCATTATATAGATAGAGAATAATGGAATAATGCGAAGAATAATGTGTAATAATGGCGTGTTAAGAGGAAGGAGGGAGGGAGGGGGGGAAGCTTACTTTCTAATGTTTTTCATAACAATATGACCAAAGCTGCCAATTGAGAGAAAATAGCTGATGACCTTTTCTGTCTTCAAAAGTTTTAGACGGTCAGTATATTTAGGAGTTGAATTATCTGTTACCTAAATATTATTTCTCATGATTCTTGTAGTCAGGCAAAAGGTCTGCAGAACTTGCCTCTCTTGATGTTCAAGGTGGATACGTCACTGTTTGACCACCAAAGTTTAATATGATTGTTAGATTTATGAAATCACATACTGTATGAAGCAGTATAGGGAACATAACACATTTTGCAATAAAGGGTAGTCTGTTTAATTTAGGGTTTTGATTTTTAATATTTTGATGCTAATATTGAAATCTTAAATATTAGAATTGTAATATTTTTCCGGAATCAAAAGACCTGATCATAAGTGGTGGCGCTACGGGGGGCATGTTTGGGGTAACCCCATCATGAGATTGTTGCCTCGACTTCCCACCCAGAACGTTTTTGTAACGTGACATATTTTGTCTGATTTATAAGCACCCCCATCCTCCCACTAAGTCACTTGAATCGGACTTGAAATTAAAGCAGATTTATTGCAGTTAAGGAAGATTTTGCTGCAAAACACTTTCGGAGTGGAATTTAGATGCACTGGAGGAAATATTTTCTGGTGAGCGGAATCAGCATTGATTCCCAGTATGCCTAGTGTTATTTTTCATACAGGATTTTAATTCTACCACGTCAGGATACGTTAAGGCTTTTTCTTAAGTGTTTGTCTTTTAAACGCTTTTCTGGAAAGGTACTGGTAAATGCAGTGGCATTTAAGCCTTTATAGCACTAGCTGGCATTGCAACTTTAATTTTCTTGTATTCTGCTTTTTATTTAGGGTAAAGTTGATCAAATTAAGGCGACCCTGACCTTATGAATTTGGACACTGCTGGGCTGCCTAAGTAGAATGTAGAAACACTTAGGATTTTAGCCACAGTTGTAGTAGGTTCTTTTACCATGTTGATCTTAGTGATAATTCTTGTAATATTAATACTTTTTAGAAGATTTCTATAGGCCCACTGAAAAATAATTATAACACAAATATTAACCTGCACTTTTGAGAGCATTTAATTTTTTTTAATGTAGGGCTTTTCAGTAAGTTTTAACAAATTTAAGTTTACCTTGATAAAATAATATTTGGCTTAATTGCAGAATTCCCCACAACTCTGTTTATGAAACAATATCGATAAATCCTTCAAGGAAACGCTACTGGAATATGCTCAATTGAACTACGTGTCGTTCCTAAAATAAAAATTCCTGTGGCAAACCGAGCCGCTCCAGGATGTATTTATAAAATTATGAAAAATTTATATTGCAAGCGTGGAGCCACAGAGCCACTTTAGGGTAAATTCATAAGATTATGAATGGGCCTCTGAATATTTCCATTCAAAAGTCTTTGGGCCTACACCAGGGAAAGCGTACTAGTCTTACAAAATATTCCCCAACATAATTTCTTCTCATTTTGCCGAGCAATGGAACAAAAACAGGTGATATCGAGGGGACTTAATTGAAATTATTTCTTTTAAACACTCCATATGGCCGAACCAGGGGTGTCCAGGGGACTTGGATATAGATAATTTATTATCTCTTTAAAATCTTTCATCATAATTATACTTCATGAAAGTCCATGGAGCCGGTTATGAGTATTCTGCAATTAGATATGATTTGATTTTGAAAATGATGACTATACAATTTTGAGGGATTAGTTGGATGCCCCTAGCATCGTGTAAAGAGGTTCCCCGAAAAATAAACTTCACTGTTAGAACTTAGGTCCAGACGGATTGTTATTTTTGTTGAGATCATCGGTTGAGATCATTGTGAGCATTTGGAACAATATCAAAGGGTAAACGATGACCTCAACTGTTCTTACATGCAATAATGATATTGACATTTGTACGGATATTGACTTTGCTAGGATAGTATGGCATGTGGGAACTCTATGTTAGGCCTATCACTTGATAGGTATTTCAGTAGGCCTAACGTTACAAACTTTTCATAGAAACAACTTTCTTTATGTGTGGGAACTTTGTGTATTGTTTTGTATCACAATCATGGGTGTGTCGTTTATTGTTTATTTTAACAATAACAGTTGGCTAGGCAACAACCGTTGTTACTACCCTGAGTGTATGTCAGCAACCGGAAACATATACACAAATTTTGGTCCTAGGCTACAGTAATTTCTCCTAGCACTGTTGCCCATTGCCAATTTTTAGTTTTAAGTTTCACATTTTATCAACTTTGAATCGGTCCTGCAATAGGGGTCTGGGGGTCGGATCTTATGTTGAATATATTATTTGGATTATTTGATTTGCAAAAATAAAAAAATTTCTGCACAAAACCCCATCATTGCAAAAGAAAAATACATTTTTCATCACCTTGACACAAAAACCCAGCATAAGGCTCCGTATGCAATGACGTCATTTTGGGATTGACTGTATGTAAACAATGCATCGATGCCATGTATAACGTGTGGCCCTTATTAAAATTTCACGACTATTATCAATAGCATCTCTGTTTGTTCTTCTAAAATATTACATTTTCCAAGCATATATTGAACAAAATGCCACAGCGTTGTCTAGTTGAAGGATGTAGTAATATAAATTCTCAAACAAAAAGTCATTTATCAATGGCAAAGGGCAACAAAACGAAATGATTCTGGATGTGTTTTGTGCACTTGACATGAAGTGAGTTTTTTGGGGCTTACCAGGTACAGTGTCATATGCACCTCATGCCAGATTGTTACCCCTGTTCAGTTCAATTTAAACAGTAGCTTGACCGCATCTTCTTTGACATAAAATGTTACTGTTTCGCGAGTAATACAAATTCAATGAGAGAAACAAAGGAAGAAAAAAATAGGAAAAAGACTTGGTGAGATTTTAACTCATAACCTCTCACCCAAAAGACGAAGCCATAACTGACTGGGCTAATTAAACAGTTGAAAGTTTCTATGATTTATTTTAAATATAGTGTGGAATATGATCGATGGAAGAAAAAATCAATCAATTAGAACTGAATTGTAATTTTTGTGTTCATATGCCAAGCCGTCCCATTTAGCATATCAAAACTTACAACAAACTAACAAAACTTTCACAATATCTTAAAAAACCCAAATGGAATTGCATGAATGAATTATTCAGTTCACGTAGGCCTGTTGACTAAACGTCAACGACAGAGACTTGAACATTGATTAATAAAACTTTATATTTCCATTAGACTTATAATGGTAGATGTTGTTGCAAACACTTCAATTTGATTATGTTTTACAAAATATTACTTGCAAAATAGTAAGAATTTCATGCAGACTACTCGGGCTTTGTACTGTAGGACCGTGTGAGGGTTGTAAGCCTGATCCTTCTTTCTCGTCTCTGCAAGTGCTTCAAATTCAGGGAGGAAGGAAGGAAGATATACGTATACAATTCTAATTTTTAATCCGACAGCTTTGGAATCATTAGTAGAACATTGTATGTGACGACATAGTAATAAAAAAGGAATGATGTAACAAGAATGAAAATTATGTCTGAAATTCATTTTTCATATATGGTGGCTCTAAAAAGAGCCATTGGGTTCTTGATACACCACAAGTGATGTAAACTGCTTAAGCACGTTCTCCACGGATGCGACGAGCCAGCTGGATGTCTTTGGGCATGATGGTGACACGTTTGGCGTGGATGGCGCAAAGCTTGGTATCCTCGAAGAGACCAACCAAGTAAGCTTCACTGGCTTCCTGCAGGACCATGACGGCAGAGCTTTGGAATCGGAGCTCGATCTTGAAATCCTGGGCAATTTCTCCCACCAAACGCTGGAAGGGCAGCTTGCGGATGAGAAGCTTGGTGCTCTTCTGGTAACGACGGATCTCATGAAGAGCCATGGTGCTGGGCCTGTTACGATGAGGTTTCTTCACTCCCTCTGTAGCTGGGGCACTTTTCCTGGCAGCCTTGGTTGCCAGTTGTTTGCGTGGAGCTTTTCCTCCAATAGATTTATGTGCGGTTTGCTTTGTACCAGCCATCTTTTGATCTCACTTGACTTCAGAGATGATATGAATTCTCAACAACAACACAACAATTGAATACACAACATTTACGGACAGACGTGATAGTTACCTGCATTTTCCCATCAATCACCAGGGGTGACTGCCAGGCTCTGCTAAACACTACCAAGGATGATAAAATACATACAGACAGACAAACAGAAAGATGAAAACAAATCAGGAAAAGAATCAAACAAAGACATCTGGACGCGAAGCTAACCAAAACGGAGTGTGGGAGCTGTACATCTGCAAGTCTTTTAAGCTTTCAGGAAAATATACCTTTAAAATCACCCCTTGTGAATATGAATATTATCTTTTCCGTCATTGGCTGAACCATGATGACGTTTTATGACGTTGACAAATGACTTGTAAGGCCGGCTTTTCTCAAAAAAATAAAAAATCAAGAAATTTTACAAGTATTGAGTTACGCTAAGATATTTTAGACATGTATATTACACAACACAGTTGTATTTGTTTTAGGCAAGGTAGAACATAGTTCTTAATTTTCGGCAAAAGATTGTTCATTCTCATAGATTTCTGTCACTATTGCCTTCAAAGTCCGCAAAAAACTCAGTGCTTCATATTTATAATGGTAGAAAACTGAAATATTTTCATTACTTGCTTTGATTGTATCACTATGCACTCTATTTTCGTATGTAAATTCATTGTTTTTTGAGCCTCTGCTCTTTCTTTTTGAAAAGAAGGCAAAGATAATTCCAAGGAGGTGGATTTAATCTTTACCATAAAGATCAAGCTGGAGAAGGCAATTTGAACATTTTTAAATCCTGAATTTAAGGAAAGAAATATGTAAAGAAAAAAACAAAATCATTTTGTGGGGTTTTCCTGTTCATATCTACTATAATACATCACATTTTTTATTATATTAAACAATTGTCAATTACTTATAACTGCATATGCTATTGACAAAAATCAACCATTATATTAAACAATTGTCAATTACTTATAACTGCATATGCTATTGACAAAATTAAACGACTATTAAACTCAGACTTCAATGCTTTTTTTGGTATATACTTGTAGTTGCAGTGGTTGAACTAAAAACGTTTGTACCTGTCCATAAACCTTAAAAGATCAAATTGGTTACAATAAGTATTGCTTTGATTCTTGAATCAAAAAAAGTGCACGCCGGTCCAGCAGATCTTTCTGCTGCATGGTGTATGTACAGCAGATCTTGGACAGCAGCATTGTACGTGTTTTTTGCAAGCTGGCACAATTCAAGTGCCATATGCCATATACTTAAAAAAAATTGAGTGTACTCTCATGTCCTGTGAATGTATGCTGCTTACATGAAGTTATACATCAGAACATATTTCCGAATATAAGTTGCTTTGGTGTGCTGTATAGCATGCTAATTACAAATCAATATAAGTTTCTGGCACGTATGTGTTACATTGGATATATCCAAGTCAGGTGAGATGAGGGAGTTGTGAAAGTGACATTGATCCAATTGCGCAGCTTTCTTTTATCTTAGTGTATTGTCACCTTTTGTTTAATTTTGTACATGGAAAATGGCTGCTTTTCTAATCCGTTAATGACTAACTATGAAGTCATAGAATTTCAATTCAATTTATTTCAAATCATCATTTGTGTCAAATTAATCTATGTGAAAATATTATACGAAAGGAAGTATACACAAACAAATAATTTGAAGTCATTTCTGGTATCTAGTCTGCAGTCTCTACATGCTGATGAAATGATTTTTGCTGATGTCGGAAATTGGAAGTTGAATATAAAAAAATACATACATACTATTGTATCCATGTATACCTGTTTGTCCTATTATTTGTATATTCCAGCTATTTGGAAACAAGTTCAAATATTTGCAGTTTACATGGTAAAAAATGGTACCATTCTATTTCAGCTAAGCTCTCTATGCCAATTAGTCCAAGTTGTACTTGTTCATGTTAATTACTATAAAACCTGTTAAAATTAAAAAGTATATGTTTTGGTTAGAAAAAAGCAGTTTTGAATGTCATATGGCAAGATTGCTTTTGTAATGTTGTTTGGAGTGAAAACCATATCTACATTCCGAATGAAAGATTCTCTTTTCTCTGAAAGCAACGCTGTTAATATGGTGAACTGTAACAACATTTTCAAAATGTGGGGTAGATATCATGGTATTGTCAGAATGTACCAGGATTTTGTTATCTGCTCCTTGCTTAACTTCAACATAATATTTGCATAAATAATGGTGAATTTAAGATTCCTATTCCATTCCATAATGCAGAAATTAATTCTGCCATAAACTGAGTCCCTCTTTGTCCATAACGAGTTCTATAGTACTCTACATATAACATTGACATTGCAATAATGGGATAAAAAAGAAATTAATACATTAAGCGATTAACAATAAAATTGAAAAAGAGTTTTATTCACAAATGAACTTGTAACAGCTGCCATGGGAATTGTTCGCACCTTTAATAAAGACACAAGTTATTCTACCCCTGGGTAACCAAGTAATTTCACACTTGTGGGATTGTAGTGGTGTGCTCAGTGTTTTATTGACCTGTTATGATTCTTTTCCTAAAATGTTTTATCTAAGCAGCTAAAAATATTGAATAAATACCTCTAATCTGAGCTCAACGCACTTTATTTTACTCTTAATCTTTGCTATTTTTTGTTGCATTTTTTCTGGGAGTACGTAATGTAAGCTTTGCACTATAGGCTGATCTTTTTGTTTGGTTCTCAGATGCATCATTGCTACAACAATACTTGCAACATTTGTAATCATTTGAGTTTGGTTGCATTACAGTTTTGCTTCTAAGATAACAAGCTTGCAAAACCTTGCTAATTTTTACAGCAAAACATATTCCCTAGTATGCAAATAAATGAAGATGACTCAACCTTGTATCATATCAATTTGGTAGCTAATTTAAAAGGCTACTTTTCATGTAAAATTTATTTTAAGATACTTTTTTTCCAACAAAAATTAGCTATAGCTACACAAGTTTGAATTCTCTCAATATCTACAGATTGGACTTTAAAAATTTCAAAGTTGTACTGAATTTTGGTTCCGATGCGATAGCATCAGGAACCTATGCGGTCATGATGGCGTGTGTGTATGTATATATGTATGTGTGTATGTATGCATAGGCGTCACCAGAGAATATAAAAGGGGGGTCCATTAAAAAAAATTGGCCCCTATACCCCTTCAACCCGACACCCATTGATTTTCTCAAAATCACTTCAACCCGACACCCATTGATTTTCTCAAAATCAGGGGTAATTCCACCATTCAACCCAGAGACTCTTCACAATTCATTGACTAGCATCCAGCTATTGTTACACCATACACAACACAGGGGTAATCTATACCTTCTTATCTGATAACATCTTCATAGTCTATTCACAGTTCACTTGTTAGCAACCAACTACTGTTACACTGTACACAATAGGTCATTCATCTTATGTAGCTTGCTACATAACTGCTGTTCAGTGATATGAATCAGATTAGTCCCTGGCAGAGCCTAAATATAAATATACATTATATGCTTGGGAGGACTTTGTGCAAAACCCATGAATGATTGATGGACCATTCTTCATAAGGTTGGTTATTTCATCATGCAAATCACAAAATGATGGCATCCCACTTTACTTTTTTTTCCATGTGCGAATTGCGAGATAATCGGTATGGGTTCCAGGGGCCAGCTTAAGGGCCCCTGGTTGGGTCCATGGGCAAAGCCCCAATGGGGGTCCAGGGTGTAAAGCCAGCCTCTGGATGCTCTGTGATTTTAGTCATTATGGGGGCCTAAAAGTGGATGGAATTTGACACATTTGTATGTACCCTTGTACGCTTTTTTCTACACACCTGGGGTATGTGTAACTGAAAGTTTGTGGGAGTGGTGCTACAGTATTCAAAGGATTGCATCATTTAAGGAAGTTTTTCGAGCCACACATCTTATTTCTATGCTTTTTGTCAATATAGTGTAATTGGTGCTAGGAACTAGACCTATATACCAGGGCATATATTTCATAGCCTTGGTTACTAACATATAGGTACAATCATGGGAGATTCAGGGGCGGGTAGTCCAGGGACTCACTTTAGAGCTAGAGCTCTGTACAGTACAGCATAACACCGCTGCATCTATATAATTTGTCGATGTAATAACGTGTAGAAATACATCATTTTTAGGATAGGCCTATTTCATAACTCCTCGAAGGAATATTTTCTGATAGGCGATCCACTGTCTTTGGTGACGCGTGTGATTTATTAGAACACCTTTAAAAACAACATTAAAGTTTTGTTGATCGAAAAAAGAGGGGTCGTTCGCACCCCGACTCCCCTTGGTGATGCCTATGGTGTGTGGGTGTGGGGGTATGTGTGTGTGTGTGTGATGGCCAGCTCGTAAATGCGATATCTCAAGAACGGTACCCTGGATTCATGTCGTATATGGTACATGGATAGCCCATGGTCTATAGTTGTGCCCTATTGTTTTTGATGGTCGATGCCATGCTTATTAATGAGTAATGAGGCTTAATTTAAAAATCTTGAAATGTTTATATTTAACAACCACATGTCTGTTTCGTTTCATATTTGGCTAATTATGATGATAGCTGGTTTTTATTCATGACATAAAAATGCTGAATTTTATTAGTAGTATGCATAGTGGGTGGGGCTTAATATGATTTTGCTGAAAATTATGAGCTTGTAAACATGGTATATATTTCACCAGTAAACTGGATTCATGTCATATGTGGTACACAGATAGCCCATGGTCTGTAGATGTGATGTGCCTTATTGTTTTTGATGATGATCTTATGCATATTAATGAGTAGGCATGGCTTAAAGTGAAATTCTTGAAATGTTCATTTAAAAAAAAAACCACAAGTCTGTTTTCTTTCATGTTTGGTATAATTATGATGTTAGCTGGTGTGTACATGTTTATGATCTAAAAACGTTGAATTTCATTAATATGCCTAGTGGGCGGGGCTTAATAGGTTTAATATGATTTTGCTAAAAATAGCTTGTAAACACAGTACTATTTTAAGAACAGTAAACTGGTGTAATGTCATAGGTGGTACACAGATAAGCCATGGCCCCATGGTCTGTAGATATGTGCCCTATTGTTTTTGATGATGATGTCTTGCATATTAATGAGTATGCGGGGCTTAAAGTGAAAATCTAGTGGGCGGGGCAGCATTCACACTAGGATTTTAAATTGGGGAGGGGGGGGATTTTTTTTTGGAGAAATAAAAGAAATACCAAAACTGACCTAAGGAATACCACCAAAAATGCTAAATTATGGTTCGAAATGCCAAAGTTGACTTTTTTGGGGGAACTTTGGCCTATGATTTGGTATTTTCTTGAAAATTTTTTTTCTGCTGGAGCTCCCTTTAATTATTTTTTAGCGGGAATTTCATAATATGTGCGGGAACCTCGCAATATGTGCGGGAGCCTCGCAATCCTGCACCTTAATGTGAACCCTGCGGGGCTTAATATGATTTTGCTGAAAAGAGCTTGTAAACATGGTATTTCAAGAACAGTAAACTGGAGTAATGTATTATATGGTACACAGATAGCCCATGGTCTGCAGGTATGGCCTAATTTTTGTAGTGGTGATTTCATGCATATTGATAAATGGTCAGGGCTTAAAGTAAAAAATTTGGAAAAGTAATAAATGAGCAAAATGTATGTCCGTTTTGCATCATATTGGCCATAAAAATTTGGAATATTGAATATTGGTAAATGCTTCTAAATGATGTAACACCATAAACGGTAAATCAGATTTATGCTATATGTGGTACGTACATGAAGCAATATCTTTCCTTAGGAGTTGTGGTCTGTCAATCAATCATTTACAGTTATTAGCACATTATTACCTCAGGCATTATGATACACAGCTATATTTATCACCTATTTGAAAACAAACTTTTCCCACTAAGACACCTAGTGCCTTGATTATTCAGCTCTGGCTTTGTGTAATCTTATATACACAAATAGCCTTGGGGTACTAAGCTGTGGTGTGCATGGGAATGGCAAACACAATACACTGCACAGGAAGTTGGGTTGGTAATTGTTATACCTGAATTTTAAGAATTAACTCAAGTGTCTGGTGCAGGTAGGCTTAAAGAGAAACTTTTCAGCATGTGCACAGATGGGGTCATGGTCTGTACGTATGTTCTGATGTTGTGGTAGTGATGTCTTGAATGCTAACGAGTAGGCGGGGCTTGCTGACAAATTCTTGAAATAGGATAAATGAGCAATCATTTTTGCATCATACTTGCTTTGATGATGTTGTTACTTATTGTGCAAATGCTGATGTTGTCAACATTTTTATTGATCTGTATGGTGGATGTGGTTATGAATAAATATGGAACAAATATTCTATGATATGCAATTACATGACAGTTAATACAAATTTTGCAAATAAATCAGCTTATGAAAAAGCATCGGAACCACAAAACCTTTTGGTTCTGGTTACTAATTTAAGGCAGGTTCCGAGGACCACAAATTTCTATATATTTTCACATTTTAGTTTCACGTTAATTGATAATCTATGCTAGGTTCATATAGTATCATGGGAAGTCTTCATCAATGGCTGCCTCCATAGCCATCAAAAACCCTAGATGTAGGGTGTCTCCCTGACTGATTAATTTCTGTACTTGTTTTCATTATCATTTTTGGTTCGCATGCAAAGCATTATGCGAACCTATGTAATGGCGATTACGTCCGTCCGGCTGTCCATCTGTCCAGTCGTCTACAGATTTGTTTGAGATTTCCTCGGAAATGTTAATGTTTTTTAAGAATTCCTCAGAAAATGTTAAAAGTTTCTTCAGAGTTACTCAGAAAAAGTTAAAGTCTCCTCAAATATTATTATGGATGGTTAGAATATCCTTATAAAATGTTAAGGTTTTTCAGAGATACTTAGGACAGAATTGAAGACTAGTTTCCTTAAAAAGTGTACAAAACATTTGATATTTTCTTAGAAGATAACTATAAAATGGTATAATTTTCTAATATTCTTTAGAGATCCTGAAGTCCCTCTTGTAGCACTTGAGATTTAAAATCCTTTAAATTTTTTGAAATATTTGGGCACCAACAGTTGTATCAGGCATGATTATTAAACTCCACCTTTATTATTGTGCTCATTTGCATAAAGTTGTTACAGTATGTGACCTGACCAGACTTTTTTTTATTTGGTATGCATAATCAGGGAGTGTGACAAGATGTGATTGCATATGGATATAGGGAGGGATGCCATGTGGGACATGGATGGGGACCATGAGGGACATATGATATAATATTTACCATGTTGTATACACCCAAGGGCAATATTTGACTCCACCTTTTTTTTCTTATTCAACAAGTCATTTGCATATAAGTTATTATATGAACTGACACTTTCATACATAGTATGCTCAATCAGGGACTGTGATAGCTAGGATGAGACTTCTTATGGAGCCAATGAGATGTCATGTGAGACATAAGGTGGGATGCCATGTGGGACATGGAGTGGGATGCCATGTGGAACAGGGTGGAATGCCATGTAGGATATGTGGTGGAATGCCATGCAGGACAAAGGGTGGAATGCTTTGGGATGGAGTGCCATGGGATGGAATGTCATGTGGGACATGGGATGGAATGTGGGACATGGCGTCCCACCCCATTTCAACAAGTCATTTGCATATAAGTTATTATATGAACTGACACTTTCATGCATAGTATGCTCAATCAGGGACTGATAGGTAGGATGAGACTTCTTATGATGGAGCCTATGGAATATCATGTGGGACATGGGGTGGGATGCCATGGGGTGGGATGCCATGTGGAACAGGGTAGAATGTCATGTGGGACATGGTGGGATGCTACGAGTAACACAGAGTGTGACATAGGTTGAGATGCCATGTGTGACATAAGGTAGGATGCCATGTGTGACATAAGGTAGGATGCCATGTGTGACATAGGGTAGGAGGCTATGTGGGACATAGGATAGGAGACCATGGGGACATGGGATTTGATGCCATATTGGACATAAAGTAGGATGTCATTGGGACATTGGGAGGGATATCATGTGGAACATTTGGTGGGATGTCATGTAGAACATCAGGTGGGAAGCCACTGATGCGGGACATAGGGAGGGATGCTATGTGGGACATAGGGAGGGATGTCATGTGGTACATATGGTTGGATTAATGTGGGACATACATGTAGGATGGGATCCATGTGGGTCATAGTGTGGGATGCCATGTGGGAGATATGGTGTAATGCCATGTGAGACATGGTATAATGCCATGTGGGACATATAGTGGAATGCCATGTGAGACACTGTATGGTGGAATGTCATGTGGGAGATATGGTGGAATGCCACGTGGGACAAGGCGTGGGATGTCATGTGGGACATGAGGTGGGATGTCATTTGGGACATGGGATGTGATCCATATGGGACATAGGGTGGAATGCCATGTGGGTCATAGGATGGGATGCACTGTGAGACATATGATGGAATGCCACATGGGACATGGGATGCCATGTGGGACATGGGGTGGGATGCCATGTGGGAGATATTGTGGAATGCGATGTGGGACATGGGGTGGGATGCCATGTGGGACATGGGGTGGGATGCCATGTGGGACATGAGATGGGATGGCATGTGGGACATGGGGTGGGATGCCATGTGGGACATGAGGTGGGATGCCATGTGGGACATGGGGTGGGATGCCATGTGGTACATGGGATGCCATGTGGGACTTAGTGTGAGATGCCATTTTCATAATTGGCCGGGTCATATGATATGGGTGTCAATTTGCATAGGCATGCGAACCATGACGGTATTTACCGTTATAGTTTTTTTAAAGCAAGATTAGTATATTTATGTCATGATACTTAAGTTAATACTTTTAAAGATTTTAAATTATACTAATATTGAAGTTTTAAGAAATCCCTATATTTGAAATATATACAAACACCGTCTAGTTTAATTCCACACTCCATTTGCCGAAATAATGATAATTTTTGCATTACTAACAGTATGGGGTTTTTACCTTTACTTTGCTTTCTGTATTTTATGTAAAGCAAAATTATTTGTTCTTATGATATACAGTAATTTGCTACTTAATGTATAAAATATTGTTTCCTGTTTAAGTCCTGCCCACTAGACACGTGGGTGTAGCTAGCATCCAAAAAGTGGTGATGCATTGGGTGGGGGCTGTTGGCAACTTGGACTTTTGATGTCAACATCCAGAAAGTAGAGGCTTCAAGGGACATAACATTGTTTTTAGGGAGTCCACTCAACATGGGAGTAGTTACATACTCATAACCCTTTAATCTCAAGCATTAATTTAGGTAGGTAATCATATGAGCAGTGAGAGCTGTGCAGGGTTGATTTACAAGAGAATGATCCTTTCAGAGACCTAAGGTGTAGGAAGTGGGGGCAGAGGGGGAAAGCTGCCCCCCCTCCTCCTGAGAGTATTTTACTTTTACCTGCCCTGTCACATGCTTTCTGCCTGGTTGGGATGTAAAGTTGGGAAATTATTAACCATAGAATTGTGAAATGAATTGGCATTTCCCAAATATGAAACAGATTTCCCCTAAATGAGAAAATTTCCCCAAAATTAAGAAATTTTTTCAAAAATTGAATGAGGATTTCCCCAAAAATTGATGCTTTCTGCCTGGTTGGGATGCAAAGTTGGGAAATTATTAACCATAAAAATGTAAAATGAATTTGCATTTCCCAAAAATAAATAGATTTCCCAAAAGTGAAGGAAATTTCCCCAAAATTGAATGAGGATTTCCCCAAAATTGATCAAAGGAGAGTTCCTGCATGATTAGAAGCATGGAAACTGCATTTACCAGTGCAATTGTTTTGGTTGTAATTAGGAAATTTTTGGGCTCTTGCCCGCCCACCCCTCTAAGAGTTACACTTCCTATGCCCCTGTCAGAGACCAGCTGGGCAGAGTTTCCTATGTGAATACCACCTACTACCCAACTAGTCCTGGCACATTTTTGTTACAAATTTGTATATGCATCCTCCATCATGAGCTTCTATCTTGTCTATAAAGAAATGCTCTTTCAAACCCTTAAAATGATAACATTGCAGATATTCCAAAATAGAAATATAAATTTTGTTGAAAGGTATTCATTAATCTTAACTTCTGTTCATATGATATGATGTGTCCAGTTATATATTTTTCACATATCTGAGGTTGCCTTCTTTAATTGACATTTTAAAGTAAGTCTTCTGATAAAAGTTTTCTGATAAAGTTATACATAATGTTATACGTCAGACACATCAGACCAAAGCTCCTTTAGTTATCTGTGGAGTTTAAAAGCTTTTTTGATCATTTTGTAATAATCGCTGCTTAATTGGATTTGTATATATCTGTTGCCTTGACAATTCTTATTGTGTTATTTTGAATTAGATTCTTGAATTGGTTTTCTCGATAAAAAGATTTAAATTGATGGAATATGTGCGAAATGGTTGCAAAGTGGAGTGCATTTAGAAATATTAGGAGCTGAGATATTGGGGCTGAGAAATAAAATGATCAAAGTAGTATTCTAGTGCATTAAAGATTAATTTCTTCCTTTTGAAGTTGACCTTTCTAAAAAGTCAACAAAACCCCAAATTATATTTTTCACCTCTTTATTTACTTATCGCCAAAAAGTAAGAAATTTAAATTTTGACTAAACGTTGATACCTTGTGTACATGCATGGCTTTCTTTTCTTCAATTTAATAAGGGGACCTTATGACTTTCCTATTTGATAGCTTCCTATATATATATTCAACTGTTTGTTAAGATCTAAATGAGAATAACAGTGAGAATAGGGAGTTTTTTTTTGCAGTACATGCAGAAAATTGATACAGGTGACATATATTATGTCCAATCTACAGGCCTTTCCCCCAATGAGACAAAGCTGTCCCCCTGTATCAAAATCCGGGTGCCACCACTGCATGGTAATCAGTAGGTTAATTTCAGTTTTTAGTATATGATTAGGCCCTGGTGAAGATGGTATTGTATCATTTCTTATAACATGCAATATCATAATTGACAACTTATTCTCATTGCGCACCAATCAAATCCTTCAGACTGCAGCTAGAGACTGTGCTGTAAATTTAACTGCACTGGAGTGGGAAGTGAATGAATACCTTGTTTTCACGCTTGATCCTCTTTTCGAATAGCGATCAAAAAACCATGGTAGGATGTTACTGTCCTAGCATCAAGACAGACAGCTTAACGTCGCTACAAAGGATGTGCACCATTCAACCATTGCAACTTCTCTAAACAACTGAATGAGCTGCAGACCTCCTTGTCCCTGGTCTGCCCAACCTCCCTATCAATTTAGTGTTCAGCATTTCTGTCTGCATACTATAGCTGTGAAAAATTGAGATCTAACCAAAGCTTGGGACTTACAGCATCTCAGTCTTGCTCTGCCAACTGAGTTACCTGTTCTCCTGCAAGATACACAACAATCAACTGACCTATTTCTATGAAGTGATTAAATAATACTTCTTCTAGGTTTGAATTGGAGTGACTTCCCCAAGGACCTCTTTTTCCAGTAGGGCCACCCATCTTGTTCCCATGACCTTACTTGCGCCTCACTTCAACCTCTTCCTCTCATTCTATGCATACACATGAATTGTCATTCTACCAAAAAAGTTGACTATTGGTCAAACACATTACTTGACGTCTTGATTTGTTGATCTAAGTTAACTAACATAAGTGCTGCCCCAAAATGCCTTTTTTTAATATGAAACCTTGAATCAAGTTGTTGGAACTTGAAGGCCCATTTTCTTGCTTGAAATCTTAAGAGTGGTACGTGTCCAGTACATTGTAACCAGAGGGGAGACAATAGGATGAAAGGCAAGGACACAAAAGACTTCAATTGTGTTTGTGGTCCATTAGTTGGACCACAAACATGGGAACCATTCTTTGTGACCTGGCTGTACGATGTCTGTATTACTGCATCATCATTCATGTTTCAATTAGTTTTTCTGATAAATTCTTTGCTTTAGAAATTTTACATATTAGAATAACCAGCTAACTGTGTTTACATCACCCTATGTTTTATTTCTGGAAATAAAATAGTTAATTTTGATTAAAATATCTGACACATAATCCCCCAAAAGTCCATCGGCAGCAGACCTTCAAGCAGATTGCAAGAGCTGTGTGCAGCTCCGCACTAGCAATTGTTTCTCCTGCAGTAAGGTGGGATTATGATAAATTCTCTGTCTTACAATAATCCACTGATTAAAGTGAATTGAGCCTTCCAAGCAGGAATATGTTACTTCAGCAACATATCCCTGCTCCAAGCACTCTTTATTTAGTAAGTGTTTGAGACAATAACCTCATATATGCCCCTCAGTGATTGGCAGCTTGAAATCCCTGTGTGCGTGTTGCAACAACCATACTTATCTTTTTTATATGTGTCTGAAATATGGTTTGCAATAATGGAAAGAGTTAAAGTTTTAAGAGCCTGAGCAGCTTGAGCTTAAATTCATGCTCTCGGGTATTTTGATGAAACCAGCTGTCTAATGAACTTCAGGAGAGAAGGTTTGATGCATGCTCTGTTAAATTGTGTGCAACAATCAGCTTTAGCTTGAGATTGTTAATTTGTAAGTGACCGAGGGCATGCATGTTTGCTTCATTTGCCGTATGGAGAAGTAATTCTGAAAATGAAATCAAGTGAACAATGATTCAAATGAGAATATGATTTCCTGAATAAACTCTGGTAAACTATAGTTTGATGTTAAAGGTATATGGACATGTAGAGGTAACACTAGCTAAATTGCTTATTAATCTATCAAAGACAATCACCCGTAGCAAAAGAAGTTCATATAAGTTTATAGCATTTTAAATCTCAAGCATTAATTAATTCATTTTATTTTTTTCATGCTCTTTACATCATCTTCAGTACTGAAAAACATGGTCACTGTGAAAGACCTATGCTGTGATATATACTCAGCAGCATACTTTCCTTTTTGCAGATTGCTCAAGAACAGATGGTGCAGAGGCACTTGCATTTATTCGATTGCAAGTGAATGAGACAAATGAGAGAGGTAATTAGCAGTCAATATTGCATCTTAAGTTTTACCAAGGACTTGTTATTTGAATATTAAATCCCATGGTTTCACATAAATGTTTTTTTGTGACATATTTAATAGGGTGCACCAAAACCAGCATTCAGGCCAAGTTCTGGCCAAAGCTAGCCGGAACTTGCCAGAACTGAGAGCAAATTTCGGCTGTAACCGGAACTTACTGCACAACATTTTCATCCATGAAAGCAATATACATATGTGTATACTTGAAAACAAATAGTTTCAGCTTTAAAGGCTCATTGACCTGTGCAGTAGATGCAACATTAGCTAAATTGTTTTAAAATCAATCTCCACAACCAAATTAAAGACCAACTCTCAAATTACACCTCCATCTATACTGATGGCTCCAAGAAAGGCAACAAGTCAGCTGCTGCTGCTGTCATCCAAGACATCACCCTCAGTAGCAGACTTCCCAACTACTCATCCATCTTTTCAGTCGAGGCTAAGGCCATTCTCCTCACCCTTAACTTTACTGAGTACTCTCCGCTCAGCCACTTTCTTATTTTCTCCGACTCAAAGGCTGTTCTTACTTCTTTACTCAATCTTAAGTGGGATAACTTCACAAGCCACCTCCTCCTCTGGAAACTCCTTTCTCCCACCCTCTGCAGAAAAAGTGTTCTTTTTTTCTGGATACCCAGCCATGTTGGCATCCCTGGCAATGACAGGGCTGATGCAGCCGCTAAGCTTGCCCTCAAGCTCCTCCATACCCCTTTTCCCAAAACCCTCTCTGACATCAAACCGCTTATCGCTTCCCTTGTTCGTGACTGCTGGCAAACCTCATGGAACTCCCAAATTAAACAAAGTCCATGTCATCCAGCCCACAATTCCGATCAAATCCACTATCAACAACCTCTCTCGTATCGGCAACGTTCATATTATCCGTCTTAGAATTGGTCACACCCGCCTGGCACTCACTCCCACCTCCTTATTGGCTTCCCCCAACCCCTCTGCAACAATTGCCATTGCACCCTCACGGTCCATCACGTTCTCCTTGCTTGCCCCCTGTACAACCATCCCAGGGCTTCCCTTGCTCCCCACAACTCAATTGCTGAGTTCTTCCAGAAAAATCCTCTGGATAAAATTATTTCCTTCCTTCATCATGCTTCCCTATACAACCATATTTAATTCTCCTCTTCCACCCCCTCTTTACTTTGTTTTTGTTTCAACCATGCACCTCCTCTCTCAATCACAGCTTTCTGACCTTTTGTTCCTGAATTTCTTTCATTCTTCCCCTGTTTCCTATACCTCTAGAATGATCTGACCTCTCAGGCATAATTTGACCTTCGTTGTTGTGGTGCCGTTAAGCCCTCAACAAACAAACAAACTTTTAAAAAGCATTGTAGTAGAAAAAACTTAATCAAAATCAGTTAAAC
This sequence comes from Chiridota heheva, assembly GCA_020152595.1. NCBI lineage: Eukaryota > Metazoa > Echinodermata > Holothuroidea > Apodida > Chiridotidae > Chiridota > Chiridota heheva. The sequence goes on along the minus strand of JAIGNY010004544.1, from coordinate 133,994 downwards.
ATTGACAAATTTTTACAACAGTTTTAAATCTCAATTTGCATATCTTATGCAAATTTTGTGATGTATTACAGGGCAACCTTGTTTTTTTCTTTTGTAAATCCTTTGATTTGCAACTGCCTATTCATCATTCTATGAAGTGTGGTACAAATTCTGACCAAAAGTTTTTGAGTCTTTGCTATACCCCTAATTAAATTCAAAGAGGAAGAGACTTTTTCATCTTTTTCAGTGACTGAGATTTAGGCAAGAAATTGAAAGAATTTCATAAAGATTTTGATCTGTGTGCTCAGTCATACATCACAAATTTTGCATAAATTAAAAACTAATCTGACAATGAGCAACCATAACTCAAAATTGACCTATTGTCAAAACTTTAATTCAAAAACCTCTTTGAGTTCTTGTTTTTATCTTTTCTACAGCTGATGCACTGCAATTTAAACATGGCTATGAAAATTTTGTGTATTTAATATGTACGGTTGTGGAGAATTTGAAGTTCCCGCCAGATGTTTTAGCCGGAACCAAGCTCCAGTGCATTCCTAATATTTCCTAACAACTCATTTGCATATAAGTTATTATATGAACTGACACTTTCATACATAGTATGCTCAATCAGAGACTGTGACAGCTAGGATGAGACTTTTTTATGGAGCCTATGAGACGTCATGTGAGACATAGGGTGGTATGCCATGTGGGACATGGGGTGGGATGCTATGTAGGATATATTGTGGAATGCCATGCAAAACATTGGGTGGAATGCCATGCAAAACATTGGGTGGAATGCCATGGGATGGAATGTCATGTGGGACATGGGATGTCATGTGGGACATGGCGTCCCACTCCATTTCATCAAGTCATTTGCATATAAGTTATTATATGAACTGACACTTTCATACATAGTATGCTCAATCAGAGACTGTGACAGCTAGGATGAGACTTTTTTATGGAGCCTATGGGACGTCATGTGAGACATAGGGTGGTATGCCATGTGGGACATGGGGTGGGATGCTATGTAGGATATATTGTGGAATGCCATGCAAAACATTGGGTGGAATGCCATGGGATGGAATGTCATGTGGGACATGGGATGTCATGTGGGACATGGCGTCCCACTCCATTTCATCAAGTCATTTGCATATAAGTTATTATATGAATTGACACTTTCGTACATAGTATGCTTAATCAGGGACTGTGATAGCTAGGATGAGACTTCTTATAGAGCCTATGGGATGTCATGTGAGACATAGGGTGGGATGCCATGTGGGATATGGGGTGGGATGCCATGTGTAACAGAATAGAATACCATGTGGGACATGGTGGGATGCCACAAGTAACACAGTGTGACATCGGTTGAGATGCCATGTGTGACATAAGGTAGGATGCCCTGTGTGACATAAGGTAGGATGCCATGTGTAACATAGGGTAGGGGGCTATGTGGGACATATGGCAGGAAACCATTGATGTGGGTCATAGGGAGGGATGCCATGTGGGACATAGGGAGGGATGTCATGTGGTTCATATTTTTGGATTAATGTGGGACATACATGTAAGAAGTGGGTCATAGCGTGGGGTGCCATGTGGGACATATGGTGGAATGCCATGTGAGACACTGTATGGTGGAATGCGACGTGGGAGATATGGGGGAGTGCCATGTGGGACAAGGCATGGGATGTCATGTAGGACATGAGGTGGGATGTCATTTGGGACATGGGATGTAATCCATGTGGGAAATAGGGTAGAATACCATGTAGGTCATAGGATGGGATGCTCTGTGGGACATATGATGGAATGCCGCGTTGGAGATATAATGGAATGCCACGTGGGACATGCGATGTCATGTGGGACATGGGGTGTCATGTGGGACATGGGGTGGGATGCCATGTAGGAGATATGGTGGAATGCCATGTGGGACATGGGGTGGGATGCCATGTGGGACATGTGATACCATGTGGGACTTAGTGTGAGATGCCATTTTTATAATTGGCCATGTCATATAATATGTGTGTCAATTTGCATGGGCATGCGAACCATGATGGTATTTACCGTTCTAGTTTATAATTGTATATAGATTTTCTTACGTTTACTATATTTATGGGTATGGCTATTTTCTGTAAGGGGGCCATATTTTCAGTATACGATCTTAAATTACTGTTTTAGGATGTGTAGCCTAACTTGTCTTATCTCAGGTTCTTTTTTTTAAATGTTTATTATTATAATAAATCATCTATTTAGAGTTCATTCGACTGTCTCCTTGCCTGTACATTGTATTTTCAGGGAGCATCATTGGAGTACTGCCCATAGCAGGCAATACTGAGGGGCCAAATTCAATATCCTTGAGACTGGAACCCGTAAATAAGGTTCCTGATGGGTTTCAACTGAATGAAAGTAATCCCAAAACCTTAGTATTCAACAACGTATTGGACTCAGAGGTGAGTTTCTTACTGTGTTCTGTATACTGCATTCATTGTGCTTACAACGTGTTTAAAGCCACGTGATTTTCTATCTGTTCTCTAAAACTTTCTATTCTGATTATACTCTACCACATACTTTTCCACCTTTTTCATTTTCCGGGATTTTCTCTTTGTAGAGGGGTGACTGCTTTTAGCAAGATCGTTCCTTTATATTTTAACCCGATCCTGTTGTAACCAGGCCTACATGCCCTTTTTGGTACTTCTACAGTGGTTCTCGTATAGTAGTTCTGCGACTTTTTTTGTTCTAGTTGCCTTGGGTCTCCCGCCCCTTGGTATCTTTTTTCTTCAACATGACCAAATGCTTCTGCCTTGACTTTGACTCTCTCTCCCCTCCCCATGACCCATCTGCTACCAATTAACCATTCCTCAGCTTTCTCATCCACAAGGCATTTCATGGCCTTGTTGGTACCCTCCAAAAGGTATCTCCCCTCAGATCCGGTGACCTCCTGGTGCACTGCACCAGGGACACTCAAGCCACCACCCTTCTCACTACCAAAACCCTATGCTAGTATCGACATACAATCACTTCCCACTGTTCCCTGAACTCCAGCAAAGGTGTCATCAGAAGCAGGGACCTTGCCAAACTTGCTACTTAACCAATGAAGACCTGTTGAGGAACTCGTCCTCAAGAGAGATGGTGCCGAAACACCTACTGATACCATCTTCCTGACTTTTGCCACACCAACTCTCCCTCCCACATTACTGCCGGTTATCTGAGAATCCCAGTCACCTTCTACATTCCCAACCCTCTCCGCTGTCATAAGTGCCAGAGGTATGGCCATAAAAAAACTCCTGCCACAGACAAGCACGCTGTGGCAACTATGGAGCCTTGGACCATGACAGCGCCTCTTGTACCAACACCCCATACTGCACCAATTGTGACGGTACTCACCCAGCCAACCATCCCTCCTTCTCAAAAGACTGCCCCACCTATCTTCTCGAAAAACAGATAAATGAACTGCAAACCCTAAAACCCAGCACCACTTACCCGGAGGCCAGAAAGCAATTCCTCGCTTCCCTCCACACCAACTTTCCTACTTGAGCACAGTCTCCTCAAACACCAATACCCTCCCCCCCCTCCTCATAACACAACTAAAACTGGCTCACATGCCCAAACTGACCTCACCTCGCTCTTCTTACTGTGTCCTCAGCCCATTGTCTTTGCCATCAACCCAACCACACCCACTACACAAACCACCTCCACCACCACCTGTCTCTCCAATCTTCCTTCCTTTTCTAAGACCCCCCTCACCCGTCCCCTACCACAACACCTCAATGTTGGATTACCGAACATACTTCTCCTCCAAGAAACGGACAGATCCAACAAAAAAAAAGCCAACCCGGACACAACAGATCTCCCTCCATATAACCCGCACCCTCCCCACCCAATTACAATAACACCCACAACATTATACAATGGAACATCAGGAGCCTTAAGGCCAATTCAGAAGAAATTGACCTACTGGCCACCACCTTCAACCTGGTCATCTTCTGCCTACAGCAAACCTTCTTGAAAACCACTGACCATTATTCCCTCAACAACTTCGCTTGCTACCATACTGACGCCGGCAGGGCTTGTGGGGGCTTCTCCATTCTCGTTAGAAACGATACCCCACACAGCCCTGTTAATGTGAACACCAACCTTCAGGCCATCTGTATTTCTATCTCCCTCCACAAAGCCTTCACTCTTTGCAATATCTATCTCTCCCCCAATGTCAGTCTTCAGCCAACCAGCCTTTACAACCTCATCTTTCAGCTCCCCTCCCCTTTTATCCTTCTTGGTGACTTCAATGCCCACAACCCCCGGTGGGGCTCTAATACCACCATTCCCAGAGGCAAGCTCGTCGAAAACACTCTTCAACAGCACAGCCTCTCCTTACCTAACAATAACTCCCTGACCTACCTTCACCCTTTCACAGGTTTCCTCACCTGTACTCACCTGTCTACCTATTCCCCCAACCTCTCCTTTATTTTAGCTGTGGTAGTGACCATTACCCTCTCCTAATTCACTCCAACCTCCAAACCCCCACAGACCACACCCCCAACTTAAACCTTAAGAAAGCCAACTGGCTCCTTTTCGAAACCCTCTGCAACTCTCACATTTCCTTCCATCTCCTCAAGGGTAAGGATCCCATGTCAAACTTAAGTAACATCCTTATCAACATTGCTACCTGCTCTATTCCCAAATCTCCAAATCCCCTTAACCAACCCCCCCTCCCCCCCCCCAATCCCTGGTTCAACGATGAGTGCAAAACCACCATCAAGAACATAAAAAAAGCCCTCAGAAACTTTAAAACAAATCAGACCACCCAAAACTTCTTTCGCATTAGCTGTGTTAAAGCCAGGCACATTATCAAGGACAGTAAAACCAACACTTGGAACAACTTCATCTCTTCTCTTACTACACCAACACCCCCACCAAGAAGATTTGGAATATGGTAAACAGCTTCCATGGCAGGATGGGCAAGTCCCATCTCCCATATCTCCTAGAATGGTAATCTTCTCACCGGGAAAAATAATATCGCTAACTGCCTCGCTAGCTGTATCTTTCAGCAACATCTCATCCTCGGCCAACTACTCCAATGCTTTCAAAGACATAAAAGCTCGCGACGAAATACGGAGTATTACCTTTCTATCCGACAACACTGAGAGCCACAACACCCCCTCTCACCCTGTCTGAATTAAAACAAACCTTCCACAGTACTGGCTGCACCTCCCAAGGGCCCAGATAACATCTCCTACTAGTTCCTGAAACACCTCCCAAACAAATCCACCGTTCCCCTTCTCACCATCCTCAACCACATTTGGTCCTCACACTTCTTTCCCCCTATCTAGAGGACAGCTATCATTACTTCCTTTCCCCCAAACCAGAGAAGGATATCACCAACCTCTCCAGCTACCGCCCCATCGCCCTTACCTGCTGTCTCTGTAAAATTATCGAAAGGATCATCAACTGGTTCCTTGAGACCAACAGAATATTCTCCTCTCACCAAAGTGGCTTCCGGAAACGTTGCAATACCTTGGACCAGTTATTCACGCTAGACACTGCTATCTGGGAGTACAGAGCTGATTCAGCCACTAAGCTTGCCCTTGACCCCCTATCCCCTTTCCAAAAACCCTTTCTGACATCAAACCGCTTATCGCTTCCCTTGTTTGTGACTGCTGGCAAACCTTATGAGACTCCCAAATTGATAACAAACTCCACAACATCCAGCCCACCTTTCCGACCAAACCCACCATCCACAATCTCTCTTGATTGACAACGTCGACATTACCCACCTTAGAATAGGTCACACCCACCTCACTCACTCCCACCTCCTTACTGGCTTACCCACCCCTCTGCAACAATTGGTACAACTTCCCTAGAGCTTCCCTCACCCCTCACAACTCCATTGCCGAGCTCTTCCAAAAAAAACCTCCGAATAAAATAATCTCCTTCCTTCATCGTCCCTCTCTCTACAACCATATTTAGTCCTCCTCTCCCAACTCCCTCTACCTACTTTTACCCCTTTTTTACACCCCTGCTCCTCCTCTTTTGATACCAGCTTCCTGGGTCTTAGCCCCCGTACTTCTCTCAGACTCCTATTTTCTTCATACCTCTGGAATGGTTTAACCACTCGGGCACAATTTGACCCTTGCTGTCGTGGCCTGGTGCCGTTAAATCCTCATAAAACAAACAAACAAACATTCATAAGGCAAATCATTTGAGTATTAATTGAATACAGATATGTATATGGGAATCTCGTCTCAAGAAAATTGCTTGAAAGGCCACCATTACATCTGATAACGGTAGTAAAATCACTTTTGCTGCTGTTTGGTTGGCTTGTCAGTATTTGTGCAATTATTTAGACAAATCAAATTGTTGAATTGTATTGTATAATTCTGTGCATGTAAACATGATAACTGCCCTGTAAATTTAATGTTTTGCATGTTTGAACCACACTTTCATGCAGCAGTTGAACTACATGGTGGCTGGGAGTATGAAGCAATTGGGAATTTTTGCAGCATTTGTTGCTGAGCAACTTATTACCTCAGCCAACTAAGTGGGATATAGATTAGGTTTTCGCACACATTTGTCTGTGTGTCTGTTTGTCATCTACAAATCTCAAGAACTAATAATTGGATGTTGAATAGTTTTGGTGTGTGGTTTTGGAACTCGTTAAGGAAGAATTATACACTTTGGGACATATTGAAACAGGGGAAGGGCAGAAATGGAGGGGTGCGGATGTTTTAGAGGGGATTGTTTGTCATCAACATAACTCAAGAACAGGTCATTGAATTCTGACTCAATTTGGTGTGTGGTTTTGTTACTGCTTAAGAAAGAAGTAAATATAATTTTGGACATATTGTGGAAAAGGAGAAGGCCAGAAATGGAGGAGTGGATTTGTCTTAGGGTGAGATCTGTCAAGAATTGGTGGAAACTTTCCAATGGAATGTGCTGAACAATAACTTCATGTCCTGAAAGGAAATTCATAAAATGAATTTTCTGAACTCAAAGAAAATCAAATCAGATATGAAAGAAAATAAAAACAATTGGTTTCTAGCACGAGAGGAAAATGATGGAATGTGAATCTTCACTGAAAGAAGCTTAAACAATGGATGCTTAGCCTGAATAAAACTGAAAATAATGGTACAACCTTGAAAGAAAAGTCAGAAGGTATGTAATCCTGAAGTGTTTAGATGGGAATGCAAATGGTCATTTATGTCTTACATCAACGAGGAAGGAGGTTGTTAGTATGAAATCAGGAGATGGATTGCATTAACCAGATCTGTTATGACCAAGCTCTTCAAAATCAATGCATTTGAAATATAGTGCGTGGAGTGCTGAGAATCTTGGATAGTTTTTAGCCTCAGATGGATTGATTGACAAGAAAGACAATACTTGGTCTTTAATTATTTGCAATATACAAGTTAAACATATACCCAAAACAGCGGCATGTCATTGTTAAAGTCATGACCCATCGGCCATGATGATGAAGGCTTACCAACCAACCGAAATAATGCTCTTTAGAATCATTTTCACACATCTTGTTTCTTTTGTAAACTTGAGCTCATTTATTTCAGAGGTTAAGTGTGTATATAATTCAGGTATCAAGTCATATACTTGATTTCATGTCTCTTTGTATGACATTTCATTCTTTAAGTTTTTATTTTTCAGAGTGGCAATTTTATGATGGTATTTGTCTTTAACCTGTACTGTGATTCTCCAGAAGCACAGACGGTAAGTTGATTTACCTTTAGATAGTAGAGTTATATTCAGCTTAGTACAGGATAACTATTTACACTTTTGAAAAAATTGCTTTGGGTTTGAGTACTCTTTTTTTTCATTTTTTAGATATCACAAATATGACAAGGAATCTGGGTTTTGAAAAAATTGGTAAGAAATGGTAACATGACATACAAAATACATGCATAACAATAGATTTATTGTATGTTAATTTTGACGTATTTAGTTAGATATCATTTGAAGAAAGCGCCCTTTGAAACATGGACGGGATGAAACTGCCAGTGTCATTCCCATCCCATTCGAAGGACTCTCTCTTAAGGAGTCAAAAAGATATTACGCAATTATTTGGCCACACAGGTAGTTAAGACAACTCAACAAAAAATGCTGTAATTTGATAAAAACTTAATTGAACATCAAGGAGTTCTTACTTGGATCAATTATATTCTGAAAACTGGTTTAATTATTTCATTTGGTGCAGAAATCGTAACAATAGCACCATTTTAGCAGCGTAATTTTGAGTGACTTTCAAAATCTTGTTGACCCATTAGCATAACCTGCTCCCTTTGACACCATTTCGATAAACAATCCTGCGATTAACGCCATTTCCATTCATCAGTGCATATACGGGCAAGGACTCTTTGTGCCTAGAGGTCAGGAGTTATGCACCATCAAGCATACTTACATAAAGCAAACACATGCAGTGCGAAAAGTATTTTCCAAAGATAATGGTAGGCAATATGAATTACGAGATAAACATACACATAAACTCATGCTTTTTTTAATATGACTCAATGAAATTATACAATGGTTACTTATGAATATACAAGAAATACACTTTACAAGTTTCTTTATGCCTAAAACTCCAAAGACATAACACATATTGATGTTATTCAAATAAAAAACCCTCCTTTTGCCGTTATACGGGGAGGAAGTTTTATTGTTCGAATGCTGCTCTTGATGTTTCTTAACTTCGAAATGAATTTATGTGGAAATACGGAATATAGCGTCAATTTCGTTGTTCAAAGGTTGATTCTTCTAAAAATTTGTCTAAATAAAACAAATTTCACATATTTCACACCTTTAGAGGGCAAATTTTGTTAAAACATGAAGTGGAATAATTTGGAAATAAACTGGAAATTGCAAACCGCCAAATGCGGTTACTGAAATGCCACAGGCACAGAAAATCAGGATGGAGTTCTGTTCAAGGGGAGAGTTCTGAAATGTATAATGGTAACATGAAGGCTTACATGCAAAACAAACTTTTGCAGGTATTATATCATAATTCAGCTGTGTCTATTTAATCTGCAAATGCATTTACTACATTTTGAAAATTTGTCACATGATTTATGTAGTTGCTCCCAATAATTACATGCAACCCATTTAATTTGACTTGCAATTTAGTCAAAAAGAACTTGGTATTTGATTTGAGACCAAGCTAAACCTTTGGTGCTCATTGTTTTAAATTATGATACTTGTACTTGGATATAAGCCAATCTTTTAAAGTATTAACTGATGTGAAACATTAAGCTTTTGAGCATAGAGTATAGAGGTGTTAACACTAAGTTTTTTATTCTTGAACAGCAAGACTATACGATACTTATAGAAGTTAAGGACATCAATGACAATGTGCCTGTTTTTCAAAACTCACCATATGAATTCAGCTTATCAGAGGTAAAGTGTGTTTTTGTTTTGTCTTCCAAAAAAAAAAACCCCAAAACCCAATTCCTTCTTACAGGAGCTCTCATTGGTCCATTTCCAAAGGTCAAGTTTGAAAGTGGTCTCATACAGTGGCGCCACTAGAACAAATTTATTGGGGGTTTAAATAAAATTGTATGTAGAAGTGTGTACCATCTATGATGTACTGCACAATGACATGACTTCCAGGGGCCCCACTTAAGGGCTGCTGGAGGGGTCCAGGAGCCAAGATCTGGTGGCAGAGCCCTTATAGCGTTTTTTGTGGTTTTGGTGGCTAAACTATTTTGAATTGTTAGCATAGTAAGGAGGGGGAGGGCACGTGTTCAATGGTCAAACAAATTGACTTCACATGAAAAAGGAACTCAAAAGAAACAAAATGGTGGAGAAACTTTTTTGATATCTTATTCCGTTCAGAAGAGATATCTCAAGTCTAAAGTTCTGTCTTACATGTCTAGAAATGAATGATATAGTAAGTCTACTGTAAAAGATTAGCATCCTCATCCTCACATTTACAATTGCTGTATTTTGAAGAAAAAACATTGTTTCAACATTTTAAGTTTTTGAATTATTTTTCCTCAATCATTCTTTTGCTGGAAAATAGTTATCCATAATAGATTATGGTGGTTACTTTCCTGACATTTCCAATGGTTTTTAAGTCACAAGAATTTACAAGGAATTGTGGAATCTGAAAGTGTGATGTATGATACACAACTTTAAACTTAAATGTTTTCCTAATGGAATAAGAGTTTTGAATGCTTTCTTTACCATTTTGTTTCTTTTGAGTTCCTCTTTCATATAAGATTAACTTGCTTTACCTTTGAACTACACCTTTAAGGGTTGATTTATGTGCATGTGAGTACACAAGATTTCCAAAGGAAAGGAATTCTTTCAAAGGGGCTTGATGTAGCTCAACGACGACTATGTTGTTGAGGTTATAAAGTGGGACGAATCTGTTAACTTATGTCACCCATGTTTGCAATGTATCTAGTCAGAGAGTTTTGGCCAGAAATTTGTAAAATTTGGCAGAATTGAAGAGCATGAAAATCTACACACAGGGTGTATTCAGTTTTTTCATTTACGGTTTGCATACCTGAAATAGAGCGATTTTAATTTCCTTCATTTTCACAAAGATCTGCAGTCTAAACTGGACAATATGAGTTGATGCATAAATAGTTCCTTGAATACAAAGACAGAAAGAACTGTGCATGTAGCTATGCGTAGTGGTTTACAATATTGATATGACACCATTCTTGATAAGAAATTGATGGAACCGACAAGTCTTCGTGCATAAGAAATTTGGGACCAACCTGTTATGATGCACTTGTCATTTGCAAGAATTACATTGGTTAAAAAGGGCTACATGAAACATGGCACATTCCCTCTCCCTCCCCCACACCCACCCTGTTAATAATCGGTGCCGCCAAGAGGAGGCCATGGCCCCAGGAAAACCCAAATGTACATCAGTATAATTTTTTTTGATGATCAGAAGATCTCAAAAAAAGATTAATGACTATAAAAAAAAAAGGAGAATAGCCACAGGGGCGAAAACCTCCGGCAAAACCCATGCTTGACGTTGGTAAAAACGGTATAAATTGGACAAAGGATACCTTAATTCTTTGCCTTTTAAAAATATTTCGAAATATAAAGGACCCCAAATGTAAGTTTTTCCCTTGCCTCGTTATTCTCTTGGCGACCCTGGTAGGCCTTTAATAATAATACCTTTTCAATGTGAAAAAATAAAACTGATTTTTGGATGTGTGTGCGGGGGTGGGGGACAGGGAAGGGGTGCAGTGGCATAGCCAGCATGAGAAAAGTAAGGTGGTCCCCTTCTCTTTCCAAGACAATTGTTCAAATTAAGAAATTGTTGCAATTTGTTTGCACTGGATGTTGCAAAAATATTTGCTTCCTATTTTCTTGTTTGTTGAATGTACTAAGAAAGAGGGTTTTTATCATTTTTGGTTCGCATGCGTAGCATTATGCGAACCTATGTAATGGCGATTACGTCCGGCCGTCCACAGATATGTCCTGAGATTTCCCTAGAAATGTTAAAGTTTTTTGAAAATTCCTTATAAAATGTTAAAAGTTTTTTAGAGGTACTTATGCTAGGATTAAAGACTAGTTCCTTAAAAAGTCTACAATATATTTGATATTTTCTTAGAAGATAACTGTAAAATGATATAATTTTCCAATATTCTTCAGAGATCCTCAAGTCTCTCTTGTAGCACTTAAGATTTGAACTCCTTAAGATTCTTCAAAATATTTGAGCACCAAACAGTTATATCAGGCATGATTTTTTAAACTCCACCTTTATTATTGTGGCATTTGCATAAAGTTACTACAGTATATGACCTGACCAGACTTTTTTATTTAGCATGCTTAGTCAGGGAGTGTGACAAGATGTGATTGCATATAAACATAGGGGGAAATGCCATGTGGGACATGGATGGGGGCCATGAGGGACATATGATATAATATTTACCATGTTGTATACACCAAGGGCTATATCAGGCATAATTATTTGACTCCACCCCTTTTTTCTTATTCAACAACTCATTTGCATATAAGTTATCATATGAACTGACACTTTCATACATAGTATGCTCAATCAGGGACTGTGATAGCTAGGATGAGACTTCTTATGGAGCTTATGGGACGTCATGTGAGACATAGGGTGGGATGTCATGTGGGATGCCATGTGGGACATGGGGTGGGATACCATATGGGACATGGGGTGGGATGCCATGTGGAACAGGGTGGAATGCCACGTAGGATATGTGATGGAATGCCATGCAGGACATAGGGTGGAATGCCATGGGATGGCATGTCATGTGGGACATGGGATGATATGGGATGTCATGTGGGACATGGCGTCCCACCCCATTTCAACAAGTCATTTGCATATAAGTTACTATATGAACTGACACGTTCATACATAGTATGCTCAATCAGTGACTGTGATAGCTAGGATGAGACTTCTTATGGAGCCTATGGGATGTCATGTGGGACATGGGGTGGGATGCCATGTGGGACATGGGGTGGGATACTATGTGAAACAGGGTAGAATGCCATGTGGGACATGGTGGGATGCCACGAGTAACACAGAGTGTGACATAGGTTGTGATGCCATGAGTGGCATAAGGTAGGATGTCATGTGTGACATATGGTAGGATGCCATGTGTGACATAGGGTAGGAGGCTATGTGGGACATAGGGTGGGAGGCCATGGGAACATGGGATGTGATGCCATGTGGTACATAAAGTAGGATGTCATTGGAACATTGGGATGGATACCATGTGGAACATATGGTGGGATGCCATGTGGGACATCAGGTGGGAAGCCACTGATGCAGGACACAGGGAGGGATGCCATGTGGGACATAGGGAGGGATGTCATGTGGTACATATGGTTGGATGAATGTGGGACATACATGTAGGATGGGATCCATGTGGGTCATAGCATGGGATGCCATGTGGGACATATAGTGGAATGCCATGTGGGACATATGGTGGAATATGCCATGTGAGACACTGTGTGGTGGAATGCCATGTGGGAGATATGGTGGAATGCCCTGTGGGACATATGATGGATTGCCATGTGGGACATGGGATGTCATATGGGACATGGGGTGGGATGCCATGTGGGAGATATGGTGGAATGTCATGTGGGACATGGGGTGGGATGCCATGTGGGAGATATGGTGGAATGCCATGTGGGACATGGGATGGGATGTTGTGTGGGATATGGGGTAGGATGCCATGTGGGACATAGGGTGGGATGCCATGTGGGACATGGGGTGGGATGCCATGTGGGTCATAGGATGGGATGCCCTGTGGGACATATGATGGAATGCCATGTGGGACATGGGATGTCATGGGACATGGGGTGGGATGCCATGTGGGAGATATGGTGGAATGCCATGTGGGACATGGGATGGGATGTCGTGCGGGACATGGGGTAGGATGCCATGTGGGACATGGAGTGGGATGCCATGTGGGACATGGGGTGGGATGCCATGTGGGACATGGAGTGGGGTGCCATGTGGGACGTGGGGTGGGATGCCATGTGGGACATGGGGTGGGATGCCATGTGGGACATGGGGTGGGATGCCATGTGGGACATGGGTTGGGATGCCATGTGGGACATAGGATGCCATGTGGGACTTAAGTGTGAGATGCCATTTTTATAATTGGCCGGATCATATGATATGGGTGTCAATTTGCATGGGCATGCGAACTATGACGGTATTTACCGTTCTAGTTTGAACATGAATGTGTAAATGTTTAAAATTTTGTTATGGTAACAAAATGTTTTTTCTCATCATATGTTGTGGTAGAATTGACCTTTGCCTTTGCGCATCATCAGTAATCGACTGAGACATGATGACACCACACATTGGTACACACATTATAATTTATTCCAAAAGGCTTAATTGTAACTTCTTGTTAGAAGCATAATTGTTCATACATCGCTATGAAGTGAAAATCAGAAAACTCTTTAATCTTATATATGTGTGTAAAAAATATTTGCCAGCAGAAAGGTCCAGAATTTAACATTACACACTGTGATGTGAAATATAACCTCACTGTTGGACTGCCCTGAATTCATGCCAGGCAGCACCCCCACCTAAGAGAATTAACACTCACTACATGCTGGTAAACTTGCTGAAGAGGATTAAAATAAGAAAACTTGTTTCAACGGCTGAAACAACCAACACCCCTTCCGTACACTACATCCAAATATAGTTGAGCTTCAACATCATTGATGTTCTGGTTCTGATATACCAGATACTGTATGTTTAGAAGATGGTATTTCCTGTGCTGTTTATGTTTGGAGGTTCCGAATTCATTTGAGTGGTATTCAAATTATCTTATGATACATATTTATATTAATTTTCATTTTTGATTTGACACAGTTAACAGAGCCTAATCAGATTGTGTACCGAGGTGTGAGTGCCTTAGATGCTGATGTGGGGACAAGTGGAGTCATAAGCTACTCAGTTCTTCAAAACCCAGAGGATCCTGTAAGTTTTCTTCAGCCCGATACATATATTGTAGTGCAGCCCAATACATATATTGTAATGCAGCCCAGTACTGATATTTTAATGCAGCCCAATACAGATATTGTAATGCAGCCCAATACAGATATTGTAATGCAGCCCAATACAGAAATTGTAATGCAGCCCAATACAGATATTGTAATGCAGCCCAATACAAATATTGTAATGCAGCTCAATGCAGAAAGTTTAATGCAGCCCAATACATATTTTGTAATATAGATGTTTCTTTGTTGTTGTGAGATCTTAGTCATTCAAACTACATTTGTAGTGATATCATTGTCTTTTTCTGACACAATTCTTTTCACAGCATTCTTCACGGAGTAGTATAGTAAGTTAGTTGTACTGACTCCTGATTAATGTAGCTAAGATTTACTGTTTTTACTATACTACTATGGCTGAAAAACAGAGAGAAGCTTCTTTTTCTTACTAAACATTGTTTTAAGCCAAATTTTCATGGCAAGTATAAATAATACAATAATCAGTTGGTTGATCTGTTTTTAAAATCAATTCTGAGTGTTTTGTTCTACTTAATACATTTGCAACTTTATCTCGTGCATCCACATCAGGAATAACATCATTTTCTCGCAAGCAGGTTTGAAATGAATCTTTGTATTTAAAATAGAATAGACAAGCCCATTTTATTTGCTCTTTGAACTCTTTCAGAACTGAATTGTACTTTTGTAAAAGAATACAAACACTTTGGTTTGTATGCCGACTGTTAAATGCCAATTCACTAATCATGCATTTTTCAAGACCCCCCTTGAGTCTCCTGGCCCCCTTGAGTCTCCTGGCCCCCTTGAGTCTCCTGGCCCCCTTGAGTCTCCTGGCCCCCTTGAGTCTCCTGGCCCACTTGAGTCTCCTGGCCCCCTTGAGTCTCCTGGCCCCCTTAAGTCTCCTGGCCCCTTGAGTCTCCTGGCCCCTTGAGTCTCCTGGCCATCTTGAGTCTCCTGGCCTTCTTGAGTCTCCTGGCCCCCTTGAGTCTCCTGGCCCCTTGAGTCGCATGGCCCCCTTGAGTCGCATGGCCCCCTTGAGTGGCATGGCTCCCATTTTTGGTATGCGATTGAAATTTCAACTCTTTTGTTGTAGAACAATCATCAATGATAAAGAGAGTTTCATCTCCCCAAAAACGTTTATAAAAAACTTCTATTGTTTCATGTAGAGAAACATTTTCCATATTACAAAGGTACACTTCATCATCCCACCAAATCCATTTTCTGTATTGATATGCTCGATTCCATCTAACTGTCAGACAAATTGCAACAATATGTTATGCGATTGTGGAGCAATTTGATAGAACTTTAGCTGAACTGTTATTCTCTCATCAGTATGCTAAGAAAATGGCGAACTGACAGCCAACTCAAGGGAGCCGACAGGCAACTATGAGTAGCTATTCATTGAGTAGGTCAACAGTGGGATAAAAGGTTACCTGAAGTTGTAAAAACATTAAACAATTGAGAAACTATATTAGTTGACTCTAAACCTAAAGATGCGATTTAAATGAAATTGGTGAATCAAAGCCCATCGCTACCCACTCAGAAAGGACATAAAGTCAGTTATGAAGAAGAAATTATCCCACCCACAGCCCTATTAAGATATTTATATGCGCTGAAAATGATATGCGAAAAAGAGCCACAGATCATATTTGGTCTATCAAAAGTTACAACATCAGAACATATCATTGGCGTAGGCAGGTTTTTTGTTTGGGGGGGGGCCACTCATTGGTATGAATTTTGACCCGTGACAGTATCTAAGCGGAGCGCCACCATGGGTTGGCGCATAGCGTTCAGAGAAATTTTTCCAATAAATGCTGCCTATAGATTGCCGGAAATGGCACTTCCTAGGCCAAAAACTTGCAAATTTGAGGCTGTTTTTTTTTATTGTTCACAATTTTGCCAAAATTTTGCTGTACATTTTGCCCGAATTCTTGGTTGCCAAACAAATTGGGGAACTGTGCCACCTGCCCCGCCACATACTTGCCGAAGTACAATTTATTCAAACTCTATTTCAGTAGCGATATAGGGGCAGTTTGGGTTGATGCCTCCCGAGTTTTTATGGGGGAAGGGGGTACATGTCAAAAGAAGATATTTGTAAAGGAAACAGAAGATCATTGATCACACTTGCACACCTGGCCAATATTTTTGACTCCAGAATATTGAAAAATGAGGGGTTGAGTGAGGTGACATTGTACTTACTTGTTACTTGAGTCGAAAGGTTGGAAGTAAGATTTGACAATCAAACTTACCAAATCATAATTTTAGATTCAACCGCCGCTGATGTTATGGCAAATCTGTCGATAACTGATTCCACGTCTGGGCAATGGGCCCTATGCATTTGTAATAGAATAAGTGCCTCCAGTCGGGCTTCCGTCATTATTGACCGAATAGCTGTAAGGGTTCTTTTCCATTTTGAAAAGACTCTCTCGGCCTGTGCAGAAGTCACTGGCAAAGTTGCCAGCAACTGGAGCAACAGTGATATGTTAGGAAACATTTCAGAGCAATGATCCAGGGCACAGACGGATGAAGATGGTCGGGACTTGACAGGAACATTTTCCCATTTCTTCCTCCATAACATGTATTCGCCCTTAACAATCATGAAAGGATCTCTGATCAAACTTGCATACACCTCAATAGCAGGAGTTAAATCATTCCACTGCCTCTCACCGTCAGCTTGTTTGGTGAATTCCATACAATTTGGTACAAGGTAGTTAAGTTTCATAATCTCTTGTTGATGTGGTCCAAATCTGTGCTTGAGGTCTCCAATAATGGAGTCTATGGCTGGATAAAAAAAGGTGTTGTTGATGTGGTCCAAATCTGTGCTTGAGGTCTCCAATAATGGAGTCTATGGCTGGATAAAAATAGTTGACTCTGTAATAGCCTTCGGTGGTGTTGCCGATGTTTGAGCATTTGGTCGGTATGAGCTTCTAGCTGCAATGCGTGGTTTTCGCAATTCCACCTCTATCACATCTTGTGCGACTGATTCTGCCTTTTGATACAGGTCATGGAACTCCCCTTCACTTTGCAATTCTTTGAGAACAGACTGGAAACGGTTTACTAAGGCTAACGCTTGGGATAAATCTCCCCCACTGTTTGTAAGACTCAGGAAACTGTAAGCATCAATCCTGACAGTTTCTCAAAAATGACTGAAGCAACTGCAAATTCTGAGTTGCACACCAATTTTTCAAGGCTTTCTGCTTTGTTTCTGTCGCAAGGTGATGCCCAGCATTTGATTTCCGATAAGGCATCTAGTGTATATTTCAAAAGTTGCATAAATGTTACAACTGCTGTGTGTCGTTCCACAGAACGTGTTTCGCACAACGTAATCAGGTGCTTCTTGGTCATGGAAATACCAGAGTCACTTTCTATGAGGCTCTTCAACAGATCCGGTTTTTTTGCATTTGCTCGAAAAGTCGATGAAATTTCTCGCACAACATTGCGGAAGCACTCAAATTTAGGCAGTGCATGGCGCAATGAAAATAAAAGGCCAATGGAGCTGCCTTTTTTATTGTTGCTGAAGCACCAACCCGCTCACTGGCCATGGCTCCTGCCCCATCATAGCCTTGTCCCACACAAAGAGACAGATTCAAACCGAGCTCACAAATCTTTCTTAGCAATGTTTCTCCAATAGCTTTGCCACTCAACTTGGTTTCATTATGCTCAATTTCACCAGGATTATTAGATTTGATGTCAGAAATCAAGTCCAATACCATTACCGTGTCCTCATGCAATCTCCAAACTCCAGAATCGCTAAATGAAACATATCTTATAGCAATTGCCAGTTGTTCCCTTTTTTGGCGATCCAATGTTTCATCAGCCATGATAGACCAGAACTGTACTTTTTTGATGTTAGCAACAACACTTTCCCTAATCATGTCACCAGCAACGCAAATAGGTTCATTTTGAATCAAGGATGATAGGTATGTTGCATTAGCATGGGACGTTTTTATATGGTCCTTCAAAAGTTAATCCCCACTACGAAGTCGAAAACGAAGTAACCCTAAAATTTCCGTCATTTTCTGTTCCCGCCATCCTATTTTTCTGGACTGTGAACATATATAAAAAAATGTGTGTTTGCTTCACCCACACCGACGATGACAAATAGCTTTATAAAACTCGTGGAACTAAGCCTATATCAAAGACGATAGAAGAACAACAAATGGTCACTTATGTATACATATCATTAATATATTTACTGGACTGGGCATACATTACCTTCATCCGTGTTTTCCCTTTTCCTTTTTGAAAAACCATATGCGAAAAGTGACATTTTTAAAATTCAAGTTCAACCGAACTAAATTACCGCCTTCAGAGTTTAGACAAATTGATTTCTATTTGTGGACAGTTTTGAGCAAAATAATGGGACACTTGTAGTACTTTGTTATCGCAAAGCAGTAGCAGAATGGCGCCATTTTCCATCGTCATCGCGTAAGAACAGGCTTGGCAAGTTCACGGCTCTTGACAAATTAATAATTGCGTCAAAATTTCATTTAAAAATTTGAATTATTTTTTGTTTTGTTTCACAGGGATACAACGAATTTACATTACAGGGAATGCAGGGAGATTCGCATTTCATGTATGCGCATCTGTACGATACATAGGCATATAGGTGTAATTTAATTTTTGTAAATATGGGATTGGGGGGGGGCCATGGCCCCCGTGGCCCCCCCTCTGGCTACGCCAGTGGAACATATACTGTTTAGGAAAATTAACATGTACTGTATTATTTAGATTGTCCAGGTAATGGTTGCTCAAAAAGATCAAGAGGAGTTACAAATTGTGCCCTTTGATACTGAGTTACCTAAGTAACCTACAAGTAACTTGCAATTGCGCTCTGTGGTTCCTATGTGTATTATAAAGATCTTTACAATGGAAATGATTATGCCAGCAACGTTAACATTACTTTCATTAGGTTCTGTTATTATTTTCTTCGGTGGGTATACATTGTGCAGTAATACCCTGTATAGGAAATGCAAAACTAGACTAGAAAATAAATTCAAGGTTTTGAAGAAAAAAAGATATAAATAAAAACATGGAACAGCTGATTGAAATTCTTAAACAACAGGAGCCTAGCATTGAGTTGCCTGGCGGCTCTGATGCAAAGGAGCCTAGCATTGAGTCGCGAGCATTCAATGAGCCGAAACCCAAGAGGCGGCTCAGAAAAATGTGATGATTTCATAGAAACAATAAGATGTAGATTAGCCAGCTTGACAGCTGGTGGTGACTCTAAAAAATATTTTGGAAAACTTTACACTATTGAGGTTGTCGAGAAGCTAAAAAATGAGGATATTATTCAATTGTATGCAAGATATGAAACAAGGTTAGACCAAGATATAACCAAATCCCTAGATTTGTGTGTAATTTCGCTATAAGTCAAGTTCGTGGAACACTCATATGAAGTTGACGATGAAAATGACTTAATCAAGGATTTGAAAGAGGATCCTTTCATCACAAATGCTATGAATTCTAATATGCGGTGTGTATTGTTACTTTGGCAGCTATTTGGCTCCTGTTATGGTTGAATTTATAACAACAATACACGTAAAATATAAAATAATACATTTAATAAAACAGAAAATGGAGACAATGAACAACTCGATGCAGGAAGATATACAGATTAAATCAAAGTCAGAAGTTCAAAAAGTTACTAAAGCAGTTAAAGAAAAGAATCCAAAAAGAGTTGCTGCAGGTAAAAATCTTGCTGAATTCAACAGAAAGCAAAAAGAAAAGTTGAAACAATATGAATCAAAAGATTATTCACCACCTACGGGGCAGCCATGCATTGATTCACTCAGTTGCCTGCCGACTCCAACTCGGATAATTGGGCTTCTTCTTTTTCACCCACAATTATAGGTTTTGGTGCTGTTATTGTTGCAGGTATTGCCTTCTATAGATGGTGCAAGACTCAAAAGTATGAATCAAAAATAAAGACAGCTGTGCAACCCTAGGTAGCCATGCGACTCGAGTGAGCCATGTACTCGAGGTAGCTGTGCAATCCGAGACAACACAAACAAAACCAAAGGAAACCGAGAAAGGAGCCTTGCGACTCAAGGGAGCAAAATCTTTTATATGTTTTTTTTTCTTCATATTGATAAAACTGGACACAAATAATATTGCAAATACCGCATATCATGGCGTTGTTATTGGAGGAATAAGTGTATCATATAGCATTCTTTCCCAAAAGTTGCTCAAAATGAAAGCTCTAGATCCCGGAAAATTTAATGTTGAAGATGGTGTTAAGTTGTCCCTTATAACTGCTTCTGCCTTAATGACACAGAGCTGGCTTCTTATTAATTTTACCACCAACCATAGTAAATAATAGATAAGCGACTGAATTATTTTTTTTTTTAAAGAAATTTCATTTTTTATTAAAGACAATGGCAACGGCAATAGCAAAGATGGTAGGAGGTGCAATTATGATTGCATTTGCCTTTACTGGTTCTAATTATATATTTAGCAGTTTACGTTCAAAACAAGCAGATGAGGAAAGAAAGAAACATGATTTAGCATTAGAACAGTTAACCAAAGCAAGAAATGAATGGAGAAGAAAAAAAAACAAAACATCTCGATTATTTAAATAATAGATTGCAAAAAGAAGCTCACGCACAACAAATTTTTGTTAATATTGATACCGCCTTAAAAAAATATTGTATAATGACTGGTAATCAATTTGATTTTCCACCTTAACTTCAAACACAGAATGAGTCAAAACCGAGTGATTTGGATACTCGGAGCATTGACAAAAAAAAAAATCATTGGGTTTAGGTATTATTACATTTGTGGCCCTGCGATGCTGAATGGTAGTGTAGTTATTTTGTCTTCGCAAATATAGCGTTTATTAGGTTGAGAGAGACTTTATCAACTTCTAGTGTATGAAGATTATGATTACTTGATTTTATTTGTTTTTGTTTTGTGAATTGTTTTGAATCAAAGATACAAGTTTTGTACATTTCATGCATAGGATCTCTATTGACTATGCAGTTTTTAACTCCTTTTGCTTTCTTGAGGTTATCCATTCCATCAAGAACACTATACATCTTACTTCTGATGCCTACATATTCCTGAATATGTTTGCCATTCATTTCATCTTTCATTTTACAGTGTACCTTCAATGTTTTCATTTGATTAGGGTTGGCGCGTAGCGTTCTGAGAAATTTTTCCAATAAATACTGCCTATAGATTGCCGGAAATGGCACTTCCCAGGCCAAAAACTTGCAAATTTGAGGCTGGTTTTTTTTTATTGTTCACAATTTTGCCAGAATTTTGCTGTACATTTTGCCCGAATTCTTGGTTGCCAAAAAAATTGGGGGAACTGTGCCACCTGCCCCCGCCACATACTTGCCGAAGTACAATTTATTCAAACTCTATTGCGTAGCGATATAGGGGCAGTTTGGGTTGATGCCTCCCGAGTTCTTATAGGGGAAGGGGGGTGGTACATGTCAAAAGAAGATATTTGTAAAGCAAACAGAAGATCATTGATCACACTTGCACACCTGGCCAATATTTTTGACTCCAGAATATTGAAAAATGAGGGGTCGAGTGAGGTGGCATTGTACTTACTTGTTACTTGGAGTCCAAAGGTTGGAAGTAAGATTTGACAATTAAACTTACCAATCATAATTTTAGATTCAACCGCCGTGCTGATGTTATGGCAAATCTGTCGATGACTGATTCCACGTCTGAGCAATGGGCCCTATGAATTTGTAATAGAATAAGTGCCTCGAGTCGGGCTTCCGTCATTGTTGACCGAATAGCTGTAAGGGTTCTTTTCATTTTGAAAAGACTCTCTCGGCCTGTGCAGAAGTCACTGGCAAAGTTGCCAGCAACTGGAGCAACAGTGATATGTTAGGAAACATTTCAGAGCAATGATCCAGGGCACAGACGGATGAAGATAGTCGGGACTTGACAGGAACATTTTCCCATTTCTTCCTTCATAACATATATTCGCCCTTAACAATCATGAAAGGATCTCTGATCAAACTTGCATACACCTCAATAGCAGGAGTTAAATCATTCCACTGCCTCTCACCGTCAGCTTGTTTGGCGAATTCCATACAATTTGGTACAAGGTAGTTAAGTTTCATAATCTGTTGTTGATGTGGTCCAAATCTGTGCTTGAGGTCTCCAATAATGGAGTCTATGGCTGGATAAAAAAACTTGACTCTGTAATAGCCTTCGGTGGTGTTGTCCGATGTTTGAGCATTTGGTCGGTATGAGCTTCTAGCTGCAATGCGTGGTTTTTGCAGTTTCACCTCTATCACATCTTGTGCGACTGATTCTGCCTTTTGATACAGGTCATGGAACTCCCCTTCACTTCGCAATTCTTTGAGAACAGACTGGAGACGGTTTACTAAGGCTAACGCTTGGGATCAATTTTCCCCCACTCTTTGTAAGACTCAGGAAACTGGTAGCATCAATCCTGACAGTTTCTCGAAAATGACTGAAGCAACTGCAAATTCTGAGTTGCACACCAATTTTTCAAGGCTTTCTGCTTTGTTTCTGTCGCAAGGTGATGCCCAGCATTTGATTTCCGATAAGGCATCTAGTGTATATTTCAAAAGTTGCATAAACGTTACCACTGCTGGGTGTCGTTCCACAGAACGTGTTTCGCACAACGTAATCAGGTGCTTCTTGGTCATTGATATACCAGTCACTTTCTATGAGGCTCTTCAACAGATCCGTTTTTTTTGCACTTGCTCAAAAAGTCGATAAAATTTCTCGCACAACATTGCGGAAGCACTCAAATTTAGGCAGTGCATGGCGCAATGAAAATAAAAGGCCAATGGAGCTGCCTTTTTTATTGTTGCTGAAGCACCAACCCTCCTGCCCCATCATAGCCTTGTCCCACACAAAGAGACAGATTCAAACCGAGCTCACAAATCTTTCTTAGCAACGTTTCTCCAATAGCTTTGCCACTCAACTTGGTTTCATTGTGCTCAATTTCACCAGGATTATTAGATTTGATGTCAGAAATCAAGTCCAATACCATTACCGTGTCCTCATGCAATCTCCAAACTCCAGAATCGCTAGGTGAAACATATCTTATAACAATTGCCGGTTGTTCCCTTTTTTGGCGATCCAATGTTTCATCAGCTATGATAGACCAGAACTGTGCTTTTTTGATGTTAGCAACAACACTTTCCCTAATCATGTCACCAGCAACGCAAATAGGTTCATTTTGAATCAAGGATGAAATACTGGATACAGTCCCGATGCACCCGACCTTTAGACTTTTGATTGTTTACTCTGTCTATGACTACATTCTAGAAATTGCACCACACCGTGAAATAATTACCATGCAATTTCGTTTAGATTTTTTAAGTTCAAAGTATGATGCAGCCATAGATACGTATAACAACCTTCTGTGACATTCACTCACATTTGAAAAGTTGTTCTTTGTGGAATCTTGTTTTTTATGACATACCTGGTAGTAGTTTGAAAAAACCCAAAGGGATATTGCTTTATGAAAACCCTATCTTGAATTTATTCTGGGGCAACTAATAAACTCCTCAGCAGTGCTGGTGCTTATTTTACAGCTGAGTGGACTGAAGCAAGTTGAGTAAAAAATCAAACCCATTACCTTTCGAATACGAGCATGACTCTTTAGTAATTGAACCACTGCACCTCTTAAATGTGCAAACTACATTCCAATATTTCATCAATCAACTCTGTATATATCTCTCCTTTTTTTTTTCATTATGCGGTGGTTTCTCAGGGAGCCAGGGATTATTTCAGCTTCCAGAAGGTTCAAGAACCCTACCTATACCTTGTAAGGAAACTTGATTATGAAATGAAGAAAGAATGGAAGTTATTGATTCAAGCAGAGGTAAAAATATTTTATGCTAGATATGTAGACATAGAATTACTTTTAACTTTGACACCTATCGTTGGGGCTTGTAAAATAATGCCCTGTATTTCCATCACCTTCTTTCTTTTGTGCATTAGATTTGAACAATTGCAGTTTAAGACAACATCTTCAAGATATATTGACAGGTTTAGGCAATATCAACTAATTTGATTTAAAATCCACTAACAATCATGAAGAAAGCAAAATCGTTTTAAGATTGGCCATTTTAAAGCTTTTGAAGAATTTTGTGCATATAAGCAAATGTTTGTATTACTCTTGTGATGTATAAACTGGACATAGTCTCTATTTTCTTAAATAAGTTCATTGGTCTTTAACCCTCTCCCATTGCTCTTCGAAAAAAGGAAGATAATTCTGATTTGTTCTTTATCATAACCTCAACAAATCTCATGCTGGAGAGAGCATTTGTAGCTCAACAAAGTTGAGGTTATAAAATGGGAATTTTCTGTTATTCTTTCATCTCCTATTTAGAAATGTAGTCAGAGGGTTTTGACCAAAGACTTAAGAAATCTTGGAGAACATGAAAATCTCCACACGGGGTGTATTTAATTTTCCATTTACTGTTTGCATACCTGAAACAGAGCAATTGTTATTTTAAAGAAAATTTGCAGTCAAATCGTAAAAACAGCTGGAGGCAGCTGGTGTCAAAACCAAAGCTGTTTGGACATTCAATTGACTCTTGTCTAAACATGTGTGAGCTAAAAATAATAAATTCCTCCAGAAAAGGAGAAACCTGTTGAAATTGAGGATTGCCCCCCCTGGATTTACAGGAAGTATACTCCATCCCCCTCACAACACTTTTTCAAAAAAAAAAAACATTCAAATCTTTCATACTGACAATACTTGTCTTACTAATTAACTGGCAATGTTCTTATTTTTTTTATATAAAAGCAGTTTACTTTCCTCAAAAAAGGAAAAATCACTAGAACTCCATGGGACTTTCCAAATGGAATCCAAGGAAGTACATTTCAGGCCCCTCCAGCAACAATTTGTATAAATAAAAATATTTTTGTCATTCATAAGATAATTAACAAGATATCTTTTACTAAGGTTGCATAGTTTTTTTGGGGGGTTAAATTTCCTCATATTCGATACTTTTTTTTTCCAGGAAGAAGAGAGGGGGAGGAAGTGGGGAGGGAGGAATCTCCTTCCTCCAAATTATCAGGAGAAAGAAGCTTCAATCCCCCACTATTTCAGAAGATTACACTTCCCAGATAACTTGTAATTTCAACTTAAAAAGCAAAAAAGTTTCACAAATCAATGTTTTTTCTCCATGTGCTATACCTTAGATGAAAGAAACTCCAGAGATGTAAAACGTTAAAAAGCTAGCAAATTTACTGCAACAATGAAGCAAGTCATTCAGGCAAATATAACGAGCAAGGGTGATTATCTGGGATAGTATTCCATGCTGTCCATGCAACAGAGGATATTGTGCAATGTAGTGTGAATTAAGTGGTAACTCCTTGGTGTCTTATCATTTCCCTGGTGTAAATAGTCAGCTG
This sequence comes from Chiridota heheva, assembly GCA_020152595.1. NCBI lineage: Eukaryota > Metazoa > Echinodermata > Holothuroidea > Apodida > Chiridotidae > Chiridota > Chiridota heheva. The sequence goes on along the minus strand of JAIGNY010004544.1, from coordinate 108,191 downwards.
TAGGCAATTATTTACACATCAGCACATATTTTCCACACATTTTAGTGGGAAATAACTTGGTCTTTTGGACTAAGTGTATGGCCTCATAAAGCAGACATGTGTGAAAGCCTTGCTTTTTGTTTAGTTTCACCAAGGGTTTTTTTTTGTACATCTTTGGTTTCACATCATATGATTGGCACATTTTCAGACAGAAAGGATGTACAAAGTTGGAGTATAATTAATGGGAATATTGCAAAGAATAAATTGCTTCTTATAAAATACTATTAAATGATGGTTGACCATAGATATATTTTTTTAATGCAATTCTTGACTTGAAAATGGCAACTCCCAATTTCATCTTCCATTGACATCATCTTTATTACTCTTTTTAACATTTTTGTGATAAAGTTGAGCTTCAACATCATTGATGTTCTAGTTGAAAATATTCAAGGTCTGAAATTAAAGGAAGAAGCTGAGTTCAATTTTTTTTCATCTCTTTAGGACACTGGCTTAATTCCAAACAGGAACACCTTTGTTACCATTCATGTGTTAGATGGGGATGATATCGGACCTTTTTTCCTTCCATGTGACATTCCTTATAATGAATCCACCTGTGAGGAATTCACATATACAGCTGCAATTACAGAGAAGACAGTAAGCTTGTTATTTTTACTCTGTGCCTTACCTTAATCCTAATTCTACACCACTTGCATCAGAATAGGTCACACCCACCCCACACATTCTCACCTCTTCACCGACTTCCCCCTCCCTCTCTGCAATAACTGTCACAAGCCCATTATAGGCCAACACATCCTCATCATTTACTGTCCTCTCTTCACCAACCCTAGAGCTTCCCTCATTCCATTCAACTTTATTGCCGAACTCTTTTGCAAAAACTACCCAGAAAAAATCTTCTCCTTCCTACACTATACCTGCTACTATAACTATATCTAGCTTATCTTGTCCTAACCTTCTCCAGACTGCACTCGACCCAACTTCTCCCTTCTCTTTTTCATCTCTGACATAATCTAATCTTTTAGGCACAATTTGACCATTGCTGTCGTGGTGCCATTAAAGTTTACCAAACAAACAAACATTAAGTCTAATTCTCTCTGCGCCTCCTGGCACATAAGGCCTGGACATCAACTCTCTATTCCTTTCTGTCATCTGCTCTCCTAGATTACATCTGTCCACAATCTGCACCCTGCTGTCTCTCTCCTTCTCAACCATTCTCCTCAATGTCTAATTAGGCTTCCCTACCTTCCTATGCCCTTCTGCTTTCCACCCAAAGCTACAGCACAACCATTGTTTATTTCTCGCCTTGAAACATGTCCAATTCAGTTCCATCTTCTTTGTTCTTATTCCATCACTTACTCTTTGCATTTCTACTATCTCTATTATGCGTTCATTCATCACCATGGATCTGATTTTCAAAATCTCTCTCAAGCATTTGAAGTGGAAAGTGTTTAGCTTCTTTTCATCTCCCTTTATCAACTTCCAAGTTTCACATCTGTATGATAGCACGGACAGTACCAACAACCTGTGCTGTTATCTGAAGTTGGTTGATGTATAGGATATACCTTGAAGCAGGAATTTCAATTGGGAATGTAAAATTTATGTTGTATATTCACTAAATTTGTTATCTTTATTTTTAAAACTTTGCACTACCCTTATTAATTACATTGTTTCACATGTGAGTTACATCTTCTTTGTATTGTATGAATGCAGTTGATTGATTACTCTTGTGCATTTGGTTTGCTTTCTATCTTGACATGTAGCTATACTAAATTTTATATTGCAAAATAATTTTTAAATCCGTTGTGATATATTTTGCTGTTCAGCATTTTAGTGGTATGAAATACAATTTTCATTATGTTACTGTAAGAAGGAGATAGTTGCATTTGTAGAATGACTTGCATTTTTCCTATAAATAATCCAATTTCAGGATTACACTGTTCCTCTACTCTTTGATCCTGGGCCCATTCTTGCCATGGATGGTGATAAAGCTGTGTCTGATCCTGCACCAATCCAATTCAGCTTCTCTGCAGGTGAGTCAGCATCTTTTTAGAGTGATTGTTCCTTTACAAAAATATTAGCGTGCAGCACACTTGCGCAAGCTTGTTGCAAGCTTGTGGAGATTTTGCAGTAAGCTTGCTACAAGCTAGCATTTGGAACTAATACAAGCTTTCCAGCTTACATTAGCTTGCGCAAGCTATCAAAAAATAGTCAACTTGCAGAAAGTTTTTGCTAGCCTGTGCAAGATAGCAAGCTTGTAATAATAGCTTGCTGCAAGCTTGCTGCAAGCTATTATTTCTGTAAGAGTTGTTTAGTTTGGGAGTAAACGGATTCACTGAATCAAAGAAGTATTGGTGGTTTACTTGACCAGCAGTTCAATCTTTATATGGCTTGATTCTCTGCTGGTATTTATATAATAGCTTGTTACTGTGTGTAGTTTTTGTATTTGTCATTTGCATTTTCAATGTATTTTTACTGTTTTAAAATATTGGATGGAGCAGAGAATGGGGGCGACATTACGATGGGGACAAAAAACTAACATTAAGAATTTTTGGCCCTAAGACCCCTCCAACCCGACACCCCCGATTTTCTCAAAATCAGGGGTAATCCACACCATTCAACCACACCATTCAACCTCTTCACACTTCATTGACTAGCATCCAGCTATTGTTACACCATACACAAGACAGGGGTAATTCTATACCTTTTTATCTGATAACATCTTCATGATAGTCTATTCACAGTTCACTTGTTAGCAACCAGCTACTGTTACACTGTACACAATAGGTCATTCATCTTATGTAGCTTGCTACATAACTGCTGTTTAGTGATACGAATCAGATTAGTCCTTGGCAGAGCCTAAATAAAAATATACATTATATGCTTGGGAGGACTTTGAACAAAACCCATGAATGATTGATGGACCATTCTTCATAAGGATGGTTATTTCATCATGATGGGATTATTGGCTGGAAATTAACCCGATTCCCCACCACTTATCACACATCCCAAAAATCACACCTATAAAGAGAGAGCAATATTGATTAGATTTACCATAAAAAACACAAATCCTTTTTCACAAAGGACTTTTGACCACTTTAGGCCGTGGTACATCCCTTGATATCGTTTAATTCCGTACAACAGGAAGATGGACGGAATACTATGTGAATGATAAATATGAAAATATTTTTCTGAATAGATATCCAGTTGTCCCCATTTACGGTGCTGGTATATATGTTCAAGATTCAGTATTTATCTAGCATAAATCGGAACCTTTTAGCTTATTGTACGAGGCTAGGTTTGTCCAATCAAAAATATCGTACGAACGACATTCTTGTGAAAGACCAGAAATTTCGACAAATCAACCAATCACAGCGCTTGTAAATATGGACATAGCAAGTGCTCCGTAAAACAAAATGGCCGCTTTCACAAGTGGTCGAAATTCGCTTCAAAAATATTGTATTATTGCACGTAAAAGGTTGTTCTAAACCAAAATTTATCGAACTGACAAGTAATTCATTAAAAAGATTGAAGAAGTTTTCCTTTGAGTGGGCGAAGTTTGATTGCAAGGAGGCAGAAATAGCCCAAAATTCCGCAACTTCGATCGGCCTAACGATGAACGTTTACGGATTCGGACTGTTGGGGAAGTTGTACTGCATCCAAACATAGGATGTTACAAACGGTTTGCGACATTAGTAAAGTCAAAAGGCAGGAAGAACTCGCTGAAAAACGCACTGCAGGTATGTTTTAGTTTGTTATTCAACCACCTGTATATTAATGCAAAACTTTATCCAACCAGCCCCTTAAATACCACTGTTTTTGCAATGAAAGTTAAGGCCTTAAATCAAAAGCCTTGCTAGTATGACTATGATGAGACCTTGTGAGGTTTGATTTAACAACGTAGGCCCCTAGTGCTTATTTTTACACCAGTTAACTCCATAGAACCTGTGCTGTAGAAGACTTACCTCCCGTGAAAGGTCAGGTTAGGTTTAGTCTGATAAATAACCAGGCCATGTATTATAGCCTAGTGGCTGTACATGGTCTGGCTTCAACACTATCTAAAACCGAGGGGAAAACTACATTGATTCAGCATAATTGCGTTGAATGATTTATACAATGCACATTACAGCGGGCCTATCCAGTACGTAGAATATTTTGATTTTATCACTTTTCTTATAACAACATGAATGCATCCGACCTAACAACTATACCTAAAAACATTGTAACAACATCTTAATATTTGTTACTGCTTACGTTTCAGACCTCAAAGTTTGAAATAAGATGATAATTAAAATAAGCAGTAATTCCGGGACAAGTATTCCTCCCGTAATGTTGTGACACTGCGTTCTACGCTTTTTTCCACGATGTTTGAATAGTTCTTTGAATAATGCTTAGCGCAGTCAGCATTCGCGCGTACTTTCAACTTGCTTATCATACGCGGGCGTACTTAATCATTCTAATTTTCCTACATTCAAATGGAAGCCCTAAATGAATCAGCGTAGTTTAGATTGGATTAGCGTAGAACACTTGCTGTGCGTATTGAGCTAAAGCGCACACTGAAAAGTTTAATTAAAAATCCCCATGTTAAATGTGTATGTGTGCCGTCCCACTCAGTATCGCAAGTAGACTTGACATAGTGCATACTGATTGGGATCGTTTATCTCACTAGGTTAGGTTCAGAGTTTATAATGTTGTAGTGTAAATATAGCCTAGAAATTATCTTTACGACTGGTGTAAATGTAGCCACAGCGTTTTAACAAACCTTTAATTTGCTTTGCCAGGAAGTAACCAACAATCTGAGACATTTTAAAGGCTTTTAAAAGTTTGTATAATAATTTATGAAATTCCAGTGGTTTTATTCGAGGCTCATTAGGTCAGTTGATAAGGCATATCCGATGGTCATTGGTTAAAGCCCCATATCATGTTGTAATTCGTAGTGGCTATATTTACAACCGTTTACTCCATTGACGCTATGCTGTAAAAGACTTACCTCCGGGAAGAATCAGGTTAGGTTAGGGTTTACAAGGCAGTGGCCTAAATATAAGCTAGAAATTATTTTTACGACTTATAACTATAGCCACAGCGTGTTTTTATTTTTCTTTAGAATGTAAACAAAGTCTCATATTTTTTAAATTTATTTTAGGTTCGCTTCTCCAGCTAAAAATGGATGGATGGTAGACGAAATGGACGCTGTGAAAACCATTCAGATTGATTCCAGCAGCTCCAGATGATATCCTTGAGCTCACCAATTGTAGCTGCAAGAAAGGCAATTGCAAACTTTAGCCAAACTCAGATGTCCAATTTGCAGAAATTACCTGCTGCAGTGAAATTGGCATGCAGTGCACGGAACTTTGCAGGTGCTCAGGTTGTCAAAACTGCCACAATGAGGATTCTAATATCTCGGAGGAGGAAGGCTCAGATTCCGATGATGAGGATTAAAAACTGAACTTTTTCAACTTTATTGTCTCCAAGTTGTGGAAAAGAATGTGGAAAATTGTTAGGGGAGGGAGCAAGCACATTTCAAATGTTTCAAAATTTTCAAAAGAGCTTGATAACAAATTTCATTTATGCAGTTTGCAAAAAGCACTTTGAAGTCTTAACGGTTGTTTAAGGACAATGAACAATGTGCTAAATTAAGCAAAATAACAATTTCTACCATCAAAATCCATGTACAAATGGCCATTCTTAAGCTGTTTCTTTTTTATTTAGGTCTTAATTTGCAAAAAAAATTTTGAGCAGTTTTTCTTTTCATTGAAATTGTGCATGTCAAAAAATGCCCAAACATTGGTCAGCCACACTTTAAAAAATGAATGTGACAAAAAATAAAAAGATCGTTTCTTTTTAATGTGAAGTGAAAGAGACATTTGTGGTTAAAAGGTGCTTGGGAAAATTGATTTAAACTGGGCCATTATTTGCTGATGATTAGAGGTGGATACTTTTTCTATTAGTTAATAGTGCATATTGGATTTGGGATGATGTAGCATGCTTTTAGGGCCATGGAGGAATTTATTGTTGGGGAGTTAGCCGGGATGGACTGGTGTTTTGTTCAGGGGAGGTATCTCTATGTGGAAAAACAGAATTGCATAAAAAAAATTGAGCAAGTTTTCTTTCCATTGAAATTTTGCATGTCAAAAATTGCACAAACTTAGATAAGCCACACTTAAAAAATTGAGTGTGTCAAAATTTAAAAGATTGTTTCTTTTTAACGTGAAGTGAAAGAAACATTTGTGGTTAAAAGGTGCTTTGGAAACTTGATTTAAACTGGGCCATTATCTGCTTATGATTAGAGGTGGATACTTTTTTGTAAGTTAATAGTGCATATTGGATTTGGGATGATGTAGCATGTTTTTTTTTTCAAAAATTTGAGCAGTTTTTCTTTCCATTGAAATTTGTATATCATAAAATGCGTAAACATTGATCAGCCACACTTTAAGAAATAAAAGTGTGGAAAATTAAAAGACTTGGGAAAATCTATTTAAACTGCACCATTATTTGCTCATGATTAGAGGTGAATACTTTTTCTGTAAATTAATTGTGCATATTTTATTTGAAATGATGTAGCATGCTATGATGCTTTTAGGGCAATTGAGAAATTGAATGCTGGGGAGTTAACCGGGAATGGACTGGTGTCCTGTCCAGAGGAGGTATTATCTCTTATCTTTTTGCATCACATAAAGAACTGATGAGCATTAGCCCCGTGAGCATTAGCCCCGTGAGTCATCAAGCTTGGGAAAGGATTAACTTTTATCTAAATGAACAAAATGCTTATGATTAGAATTGGGTACTTTTTTGTAAATCAATACCAAATATTTTATTTAGAGTGATGTAAAATTCTTTCATGGAAATTAAGGGAGGAAGAGTGCTATGTGAGTAATGATGGGATTTTAACCAGGAATGGACTGGTGTACTGTCCAGAGGAGGCATTATCTCTAATGTTTTTGCATCACAGAAAGAACTGATAAGCATGAGCCTTGTGATTCATCAAGCTTGGGAAAGGATTAACTTTATCCAAATGAACAAAATGCTGATGATTAGAGTTTTTCTGTAAATAAATAGTGAATATTGTTTGGAAGGGCAGTGTTAAGTGAGCAATGCTGGGGAGTTAATCGAGGAAGGACTGATGTCCTGTCCAGGGGAGGTGTTATCTCTCGTCTTTTTGTTTCACAGAAAGAACGGATAAGCATCAGCCTGAATTGATATTCTTTTGTACCATCTGCTATAAACTGAAATGATTTACACCACAATCTGTTCTCTTCATGAGTGTAATAGGAAACTAAATTTATATGACTGCTCCTTGCAAAGTTTTGCATTTGCTAAAATGATTAAATGTAAACCTTTCAAATAACATTTATGCAACATGAGAGTAGCCAAATAAAACAAAACTAAAACATGATAAATTAATGTATTCATAATTTATTTATGAAAGCACTAAATACATTACATCAAAGCATTTTGAAAATCTTTATTTCACAATAATCTGTATGCCACAACATTTCTTTAAAAACAGATAACTTAAGTGTAAATGAAGTTTTTTAAAGATTATTTGAAATTTGCTTCCTTCTTTTTCTCTACCATGTATATATATCCCATCCTTTAAACTGAGAAAAGTGTGTTAATTAATTAATTAAGTAGTTAATTGTGTAATGTGTTTGTAAATAATTAAGTAGACAATTAATTAAAATGTTTGTTAAGAATTAATTTGTTGATTAGTTAACTTATTAGTAATTTAAAAAACTAATTAATTTAATTAGCCAATAGGTTAATTAATTTGTGAACTTATTTAACAGTTACAAATCATTTAAGAATTCACCTGGGGTCTGAAATAAATTGTTTTGAGTGAACTCCCACGAAAATTGCCAGTGTCTGTCTTCTTTAACTTAGGTGAAAACAATAGTGGAACTGATATATGTGTTTTAAGTATGGGAATATAAGTCCCTTTTCCTTGACTTTTTATCTCAGTCAACTACAACTATGTGTGGGGACAAAGCAATTTCTGATTAGGAACTCATATTGAATCATTCTGTGATAAATTTAGGTAATCCATCCATCAATTGCACAGAAATTGAAAACTGTGCACATTATTGCCCTATGTCCCATGGCCTACTTGGTCCCAATGAATTTCTACTTTCAATGGTAGTTGGGGCTTTCATGGATTGAGCTTTTGCATCAGTAATGTCTAGTATAACAGTTTGTAACTGTGTGTGGGTTACATGCATAGTAACCCATAGAGAAGCTAGGCAGAAATTTAGGGGTGCATGAGGGCAAAGCCCGAGTGCATCCAGCTTCATCTCTGCAACCAGCTTCTATGCATTATTCTGTGCTGAAAATATAGTGCACAATGAATTATTCCTGTTCATATATATCTATTATCTATTCTTTATTAAAAAGTGCAAATAATTTGGAAGAAGTTTTTAAAAAAATACACAAATAACACTTTTGGAATAATTGGTTTAACATCATGACAATATTAACACATGTAGTTATCACGCGTAGTATACAAATACTCACATTGCATATCTCGTTAGAACAATGGAAATTTTGGTGCTAAAACTTAAGTGTGCGTGCATGGTTTAATGCGCTCATGCATTCAGCACAGGATAATGCATGATCACCCACAATACATTCTGTATACTGAGTATATATGAACACAGATTAAATTTGTCCACATTGAAAGCCTTATTGTGTTAAAAGATTGCAGTAGGTGATTTTTTGGAGTGCATTGTCAGTGATAGTGATAGGAACCACGATGTGATTCACTCTCAGTATACCAAACAATTCCAGGAATCATTTCTACTGGATTCAGGAAAAGAAGTCTGTCATCCCTTATTTGAAAATTACCACATTGGACATAATTAGCACTCAGGATGTTTGCAAAAATAAAATTATACTACTTTTTACTGCCTAATTTTCTTCCTGATAAACACCCAGGCTAAAACTTGTTCCCACATTGAAAGGTGTGAAGAATAATTACATGTTGTATCAACTCTGGCTTGTTATTAATTACATGTTGTATCAACCTTTCGTTTGATAGTTATATCTGAAAATTTTGGGACATATTATCAGTCAAAGAAAATGTTGGTTGGGTGCTTATTAGAACATGGATGCATATTACATTGAATAAGGAATGTTAATCATCCCATATTTACAAAACATGTTCTTAGAAACAAAAAGGATTGTATTCAGGATGTGGAAATTGATGTTATCAGAAATTAAGAATATTTCCTACCAACACATCTTCTTTATAATTTGTATTTGCAACCATTCACAAAAAAGATTACATAACTGGGGCTGCTGCAGTATTGCAGAACATTATCTTATCATATATGTTTTACTTTTGAAGGTAACCCATCCAACTTTGCTGACTATCTTGCCATTGATGCTATGAGTGGAAATGTCACATTAATAAATACAGTCCGCTACTCAGAGATTCAGAGTTTTGAATTGACCTTGGTGGTAAGTTGGGAGATTTACAACCTATAATGAGATGTCTTAAAAATAAGTAAAGTCAGTATCCAGTGGCGGCACTACAGGTGGCACTTTTCCCCCCTGTCCGATTTTACCCCCATCTTCCCTGCCCCCCTCCATAAGACAAAACTGCCCCTTTTTTATCCCAAGCTTTAAAACTCCTGGTACCGTTACTGTCAGTATTCAAAGCTAACATGCATTTGTGAAAGACCACCAATTTTAAATTTTGATTTGTTATCATGTATGTCTACTGGGAAGTCTTGAGTCTTGATTTTGGGGACCTCCAGCAGGCACATGTTGGCTTCACAGCAGCTAGTGAGAGCACACAGTGTTCTGCCTTTTTTTATTTCTTTGGGTGATGTCAACAATTTGTTTTGTTGTGCTTAATCTTGAGGAAGTTAGGGTTTCATCTGTAGATTTTGAAATGAAGGGGATAAAACAGGTAACAGGGTGGTTTGAAATGGTGATTAGCTATGAAAAACAAGAGATTGTTGATTTTCAATCGTAATGAGAGGCTGAAGGACAATCATGTGAATGAAGCCCGTGTTCCCTGTCTTTCATGCAGTTCCCTGACCATCTTGTAAATAGATCTTATTGTCACGTTGTTTTTAAAATATATTGTAGTTTTACTCACTTTCATGCATAGTAGATTTGGTTTTCTTTTAAGATAGGTTTAAAAATGTTTTCTTTTACAGGCATCTGAAGGTTCTCATAATGGTGCATTATATACCAATATCTCTGTTGAAATCACTGTTATAGACATCAATAACCACCGTCCAGAATTTCCATACAGCATAGTGAAAGGTTATGTTAAAGAAAACTCTGTTTGGGGATCCCCGATTTGGAATTCTTCTGACTTTCAAGTTCCGCTTGTCATCCGAGCATTTGACCGAGACCTGGAGGAGGTATGTAAGGGATTTATTTAGTGGTCAGTAATAGGGGCGAATATAGAGGGGGGTTTTGGGGGTTCGAACCCTCCTTCCCCTTCCCCTTCCGAAAAAGTTCCAACAATTTTCATAATTCCAAATACCATGGTGCTATCATTTAATAATGGAAAACTATGGTGCAAATCAGTGAAGCCAGAAGCAGGGTATCCAAAGTTATAAAACATGATTACACATTTAGTAGCATACAAAAACGGGGTTCTGGGCCACTTTTTACACCATTTTTATATTTTTTGTTTTCACTTTATGGACTGGGGTTCTGGGCCACTTTACACCATTTTTTGTTTTCATTAAGCAGACTGGAGTTCTGGCACACTTATTATAATGCTTTGATTACTGTTTTTCACACACACCTTAAAACAAGTTGGAGATTCTGGCCCACCCTGATGGACCCCGTGTCTTGAACATTTATGACAGAAATAGATTTTGTATTCATTATTATTTTTTTATTTGATATTTATATCCAAAGTAGTGGACGATTCTCTCACAACCCAGCGCTTGTTATCTAGAGGTGACAAGGATTTGTTTTATTCATTCGCATGCTATATACTATGTGGTGTTCACTTCTCAATAGATCCATACCATGTCGAAATGTCTTGCTTTCATATAGTGCTTCTTTGTACTGCTGATGTCATTTTTTTTTTGCAACATGCTTTTTAACACCTTTTGCTTTAAGGATTTTGCCTCCATTTTCCTTCAGGATAGAATACTTTTGGGTCTAAGTCCTATATACTTGCTAATGGGTACTCCAGCACATTTGTCTTTCATTTTACCAAGCACCTTTTTGTTCTAGTGCTGTGGAGCGATTGAGTCTGCCGGATAGTCACTCGTGTCATAGAGGTGTGTCTCAGAACTCATATCAACATACACATCCTCGGTTTGGATTTCCAGCAGTAGACTATCCATATCTGTATAGAGAAGATTATACTGCTCCCCATATTGCTCCTTTAGGTTATTATAATAAAAGTCATACATAAGATGCTTGCTGAGGTCCAGCTAGGACACACATCCCAATGTAGGCTGGTCAGTTAAGCATCAGCCGACACTAATGTATGTGTAGGGCAGCTAGATCGTTATCAAATATCTCATGCCTTGCAAACGTGGGGCTGGCTATCCACCCGCGAAGCTTGTCTTCTTTAGAGGTCTGCACGAGTTTGACATCTACACCTTTGTGCAGATTTTCTATAGTCTTCTCAAAGACACTATTGTTCTTCAACTTGTAGAGGTTCTTTTTAAAGCTGGTCGTGGCTTCTCGTGGAGTACTGTATTATGCTGATGTAGGGCTCCATCCATTTGCTTTGATTGAACTGAATTGCCCAACGTATTTTTGTCAGCTTCATACCTAGAGAGAGTTAGAGTTGTAAATTGCGGTAGTGCACAACATAGCACTTTTTATCACAGAGATTGGGAACCAATTTTTTAACATCAGTTGATGAATTCAAAGCCCTTGCTGATAATCTGACAGCCGCTCCTTCGGAACCTTCATACATTCCGGAACAAGTGGGTATGCATTGTGGATGTCGTGTAGCTCAGATCTTGAGGATACTCCAGGTCCACCTCGAGTATGTAACCCTTTTCTGCATCGGGTGAAAGCGTATCCAGTTGGGGCACCTCATCCATCCATTCGAATCCACTCGTGGGTAGTGCTTGACTCATCGCCCAACAATACAGGTTATTTGCATCTAGGTAGAGAATATGATTATTGGGCTTGGAATTGTCATAGCCTGAGACATAGGGGTTGTTGGCTTTAGCATAGCGCTTGGATACCATGGAGATACCACCTCACATGCCTTTCTCAAAGAACAGATGCATGTCATAGTCAGTTAACAGTTTTAATTCTACATCTGTATATTTCAAGAGTGCATCCCAAGACAATCCAGGGCTTATATAGTAATGTGCTGGATCCAGACCATACTGCCGCAAGCAAGTCTTCTGATATATCTCGAAGACATCAGCTAGTAGAAGCACATTAGTCCGCAGGTATAGGTTGTGATAATCTCCCATAGTATCACATTTGAATGCCCCCCAAACCTCCTGCTTATGTTAATAATCCTCATTGGAAATTCTTACCCCCATGAAACATTCTTAATATAGCTGGCCCTAGAAATCTACTTAAGTGACACTTTGTACCCACTTAATTTCCTCACAAATTATATTGGAATATTTATCAGATATTCATGCCCATGCCATGCCCCCTCTCCTTGATATTTTGCAAAGTGGTGTAGTAAATTAATACATATATCATATGTTTATGCTTAATAATGCCATATGTCATGGAGCCCCTCCAATAATCGAAGGTCTCCTACGGTCTTGTAGGATCATTAAACTATTGAGAGTTTAAACGCCCTGATCTGACCAGAGTTTTGCTATATACTCTGCAGACTCATAGTATACTTCCTCATCATCTTAGCATTATTTATCCCTTCCTTGTTTTAGGATGAATACTTTGAGGTTGAATATTTCCTCCAGGATGAGAGTAACAACTTTGGAGGGAAGCTAGCTTACCCATCATCTGCAGTTGTTACAGTTGCAGGATTATTGGACAGAGAAACTCGTGACAATTACACCATTGTGGTGGGTGAAAATGATTATTATTCATCTGAAAATGTAATTCATACACATATACTACTCTAAACAGTTTGTACTATTATAAAGTACTTTTGCAAGTTATTCCTTTAAAAGGCCTGCTGTATACATGTAATTGCCAAAGCTGATAACAGTCTTAAGTGATTAAGTTTATTTTGTTATGCAGCATAACAACAACCCTGCCGCCTTAAAATCTACTTGTGCCATGACTATCTTCACATAGAGTGCTTGCAGATAGTTTTCTTTTATTCTTGGTCTCAACAACAATTGACATCATGGACTTGTTAAAGAATCTTAAATAAATATTTTGAACACTGTAAATATTAAGTATTTTCAAAGTTTCTGTAAGCTGGTTTCAATTGCTCTACCAGATATTGTAGGATTAAGGCTTAGAATTTCGGATATTGTACTGAGTTTGATTAAATGAACCTAAGTGTGTGCTGATTAGATGTGTGCTATCAATCAAATTTGATTGGGAAAATCAGGAATTTGACATCTGCCCAATGAAATAAGATATTTGAAAGCTTCACCATTTCATATTTATTATTACTGTTTAGCAAAGGTATAGTCATTCTTCCAGATTGATTTGATAATCGTACACTCATATTGCAGTTGCAATTTTCAGCTTGATTCAGTGGAACATATGTTTACAACATATTTACCCAGATGTTTCATCAATTTAGTATTTCATTCATAACGGGTGATGTAGATTTTGTGTGTTTGGGAACCTTTACACAATTCTGTCTCCATTTTCCATTTTTTGTTTAATGCATTGTTCACAAAGGAGGAATGTTCAGATATAAATGTAACAAGCCATATACACCTTCTGGTGGCTAATGGTACTGCAATGTTTGAGACCTTTGACAATGTTACTTATGACAGAGAGAACATGCCAAGTTTCACATTTTGTGTAAGTATTTGGTGGGCATGTTGTCTGTAAATGTTCTTGGCTTGTGTGGTGTTAGGTGGCATGTTGTAACTCAATGTAAATTGATGTGCATGAATTGTGACTTTTGTGGTCAAATTAATTGTGGAGCAGTGACTAGCATGAACTAATAAAGGTTTGTAAGTATCTTAAAATTTAATGGAGTATCATAAATGTCTTAATTCTTTAGAAATTATAATGACAATACCCCCAAATAGTATGGAGTGGTATATTTGACTCACTCACTCATCCTGTAACCAAACTGGTCATTGGTGCACCATGCACTGATGACTTTCTGACAAGCTCACTCACTCACTCATCCTGTAACTAAACTGGTCATTGGTGCACCACTGATAAATTTCTGACAAGCTCACTCACTCACTCATCCTGTAACCAAACTGGTCGTTGGTACACCACTGATGACTTTCTGACAAGCTCACTCACTCACTCATTCTGTAACCAAACTGGTCATTGGTGCACCATGCACTGATGACTTTCTAACAAGCTCACTCACTCACTAATCCTGTAACCAAACTGGTCTTGGTGCACCACTGATGATTTTCTGACAAGCTCACTCACTCACTCATCCTGTAACCAAACTGGTCATTGGTGCACCACTGATAACTTTCTGACAAGCTCACTCACTCACTCATCCTGTAACCAAACTGGTCGTTGGTGCACCACTGATGACTTTCTGACAGGCTCACTCACTCACTCATCCTGTAACCAAACTGGTCGTTGGTGCACCACTGATGACTTTCTGACAAGCTCACTTACTCACTCATCCTGTAACCACGCTGGTCATTGGGGCACTACTGATGACTTTCTGACAGGCTCACTCACTCACTTATCCCGTAACCAAACTGGTCGTTGGGGTACCACTGATGACTTCCTGACAAGCTCTCGCCACTTCTCATGGTTCTCGGATGCTTTCTAGGATGTGCCAAAGCTCAACCTGGTCTCCACCCTTTGATGTTATTCTCCCATTATTTGAACAAAAATAAAATATTCTTACTTTGGATTGTATATTGAACACAATTAAGTTTGACTCTGCATAATTTGGGTGTCTCACAACTATTCAGAGACCAACTGTTAACTGTGTGATATGATAGTTGGAGTTAAGACCCTGGATATTGCAATTCGTTTAAGGAGAGTAAAGTTTATTTCATGCATACTTCAGTAATGTATCAACCGTGCATCTGCATGTAGTGCAATATTACACACAAATACCTAAAGGTTATACCTGTATAGATCACTATCACATTGCATCACCCATTTTACAGAAAGGGGATTGGGGATTTTATGATGTTGCAGTAACCCAGGGACTCAAGAGTTTAGGGGGTCACCATCATTTTAGTTCATGAGTAGAGAAGAGACAAATGCTATTTATCATTTGTTAAAAGATAGTAATGATGGACTGATAGAATAAAAAAAAATATGAAAACTAAGGATTCATTTCCAATATTTTTCATATATTTATTTTTTTCTATCATAAAGTTTAGTTGTTTTTAAATATTAGTATTTGGTGTATTGCTGCTGATTGCATATTTGTTTTGTAGAAGTGAGTGCTATATAAGAATGAATTGATAATAATAATACAAATAATTCTGAAATACATATATGTATACATAGAATGGTTAAAACTAATGGGCTTATACATAGAACTGATGCCATGGGCTTATTCTGTTTAGCTCCTCACGGGAGGCTCTGCAGCCGCCGCCACCTGTCCTTGCCTTACCCTCTCCTCAAGGTTACCCGACGGCACCTCTATCTACTCTGCCGAGGCAAGGCTATCCTCCTAGCCTTAAACTTCATAGAACTCTCTTTCTGCCCCTGTTTTGTCATCTTCTTTAACTCTAAATCCATTCTCACTGGCATCCTCAACATGCTCTGGCCCAAACCTCTCACTCTACAAATCCTCAACAAACTCCACACTCTTTCCTCACTAGGAATTTTTTTAATCTTTTTCTGGATTCCCAGCCACGTCGGCATCCCTGGCAACGAGAGAGCTGACAGACCCGCCATCAAAGCTCTGTCAAATAACATCTCTCCTTTTCCTATTCCACACTCAGACCTCTGTCTCTCCATCTCCACCTACATCAACATAACCTGGTAAAACTCCTGGAATTACGAAACCAGTAATAAACTTCACACCCTCAAACCCAAAGTTGGGACCAACACCCCTCTGCATAGTCGCAACCGCAGGGAAGACATCGTTGTCACACGCATTTACCTTGGCCACTCCTCTCTTTCTCACTCCCATCTCTTATCCGGCTCCCTTGTTTCTCTCTGCCCCACTTGCAACATCGATCTCTCCATCAAGCATATTTTCTTAACCTGTCCCTTATACCAGAACTCCAGATCTCTTCCCTCCTCACTCTCCTCAATCTTGAACCTATTCGAAAACAATTCTTCCTCAAACATCAACTTCCTCTGCAGCAACAACCTCTTGCACCACATATAATCTCCTCCTCTCCTCCACTTCTACACCTAACTTTTCACACCTAAATTTTTCTCCCACATTCAACTTTCTCCTTTTATCTCCCTTCTTAACCTTCCATCTCCTCACTATCCTTACTCTTACACTATTATTTATAGACCCTCCTGGTACATTTGACTCTGACTGCCGTGGTGCTGTTAAAGATCAACAAACCAAACTAACCTGTTTTGTTAAAGGTATATAAACAAAAAGAATCAAATTAATGTTGAATACTTTTATCTATTAAACAACCATGGACAATAGGGAAAACAATCATGGACAATAGGTGAAACAACAATGGACAATAGGAGAAACAACAATGAACAATAGGGGAAACAACCATGGACAATGGGGGAAACAACCATGGACAATAAGGGAAACAATCATAGACAATAGGTGAAACAACAATGGACAATAGGAGAAACAACAATGGACAATAGAGGAAACAACCATGGACAATAGGGGAAACAACCATGGACAATAGGGGAAACAAGCATGGACAATAGGGGAAACAATTATGGACAATAGGTGAAACAACAATGGACAATAGGGGAAACAACCATGGACAATAGAGGACACAACCATGGACAATAGGGGAAACAACCATGGACAATAGGGGAAACAACCATGGACAATAGGGGAAATAAACATGGACAATAGGGGAAACAACCATGGACAATAGGGGAAACAAAATGGGAAAGAAGTATAAAAAGATTTTTCTGTATGGTTAACATGACTATTGAAGCTTTTACAAGTTTTACATAAAATGCTTGATTTTTTAATTGGAGGCAAAGTCACCGACTGACGTTTCCTGCAGGTATTAACAAATATGTTAAGAAATATTGCATGTGTTCATGTTATATGTGGTGTATTTTTTACTAAAGACATTTATGCAAATATCAATGAATGTTGAAAGTATTTGGAGGACTGGTGGTCTGTGATGTTACATTTGACTGATTTTACCAAATAGTTATATAGATCAAAGAAATTAACTCTGATGAGTTCAAGATGTTTTGAGCTTTTGCTTCGCTAGCCTGTATCTCTTAGCCTATGAGATGATAAGAGTGTTAAACCTGTAAAGTTGCTTGTATAAGCTCACTCAATGCAATTGTAAAGGTCTAGTAATATGTCACAATTTTTACATATTTTTAAAGAAATAAATCAAGTTGAAAATGCATATGTAGTTTTTCAGGTATGGTCAATCAAAAGTTTCAAGATTTTAGAATTCTGGTGAATTTTGTGATGTCATCAGAAGAACACAGCTCAATATCCTTAAGTAATTATTGATATATTGTTTTCAGTTTTAACCAATTATTAAGTTTTTTGATTACTTGTTACCATAGGGGTACAATCAAGTTTGTAAATATCTGGATGTTTATCAGTTGTTGATCTTAAAAGTATATTTGAGAGAGTAATACAAAATTGAAAAATAAAGGATATACATAAACAATTGAAGACATGTTCATCTGCCTCTGTCACAAATTATTGCACAATAATGCCAAGACATTGGAAATGCTATAAAATGGTCATTTTTGAACAGATATTTGCTGTAATAATTCTATGCTATTAATGGTCCAGTCTATATTTTGAATTGTATTAGCTCAAGTTGCCTCCAGATGTCACTACCTTTAAGTTGTTGCCCCTGCCATTATACCATTCTTTTATTTGCATCTGAAGATAAGGGCAGCTGAGAACAAGACAAGGATGGGATATTACAGTGACCCTCTTATAATTGAGATCATTGTGGTGGATGCTAATGATAATCCTCCATACTTCATCGGCAGTTCACCAGATGGAAGGTACAGTGCACACATAATGAAGAATTCTCCAAATGGTACAGAGATCTTACAGGTAAATGTGTAAAGCATTTGTTAGTTTCAGGTCTCCATTGTAATTATATGTTTATGGTTACAAAAGTTAAATCCCATCAAGCCTGGAGGACTTATAGAGCTGGTGCTGTTACCTGGTTACCATTGTGCTAAGTGGATAAGAGCACTCGACTCCTGGTTGGAACACCAGTCCATCACAGTTCTACTCCCCAGTTGAAACTGGTACTCATTTTACAGTTGAGTGATCTGGAGCAAATGGGGTAAAGTGTCTTTCCCATTGACACGGCCCATTAGTTAAGGCTTTGCTTAAAAATTTGGCCTGCAATTTTGAAGCCACAAATTAACCACATCATTCCACAAGATTAACTTTGCATCATACCAATGGTATAAATAATTATATGCTTATAGTTCATTTCACCTTTCCCCAGCAGCAACGACAAACGATGCCAGCATTGATTATGGTTACTACTTATATTACAAAGGATTGCTGTTATATCCAGATGTGTCTCACTAAAAATACCATGTAACACCAGTGGGAGTAGTTGTTATCTTGAAGGAGCCTTGGAGAGGTGAAACTGTATACATGAAGCAATATCTTTCCTTACGAGAAATAGTCCGTCGTCAATCATTCACAGAATGTACATTATTACCTCTGGCATTATGATACACAGCTATTTTTGTCACCAGTTTGAAAACAAATTTCTCCCACTAAGCCACCCAACACAGATGAGTGATTGCAATCACAAAAGTGCCTTGATTATTCTGCTCTGGCTTTGTGTAATCTTATACACCCAAATAGTCTTGGGCTACTTGGCTGTGGTATGCATGGGAATGGCAGATAAAAATCATTGTTTTGAGTGGAAACAATACATTGAAGAGGAAGTTGGGTTGGTAATTGTCATACCTGAGTTTTCAGGATTAACTCAGGTGTCAGGTGCGGGTAGCCTTAAAGAGAAACTTTTTGGCATGTACAGTTTTGTGGTTTAAGAAACAAAGAAAATTTATAACTTTATCTTCGACCGGCCCTGCTCCATTCGAGGACAGGTTGAGATGTTCCTGGTTTTAAGCAGAGCCATTTCTAATGGGCACGGCTGATCAGATTTGATCCCAGAACCTTTCAAGTATGAACTCTACGCCCTAACCACTGGACTACTGCACTCCCCAACTTAACCAAACTATCCAAAAATTGATATTCCTGCCTGACAGAACATGATATGCATATGTATCCTGAGTGATTTGCATAGTGTTTGACCTTGATGGTACTGAGGAAATACAAAGTAATTGATTTATTTTATACATAGAAAATGGTGGTAGTAGTTTTAAGTCATGTCTTATCTTCATGAAGATATTCCATACTTGCTTCATATATCCCTCCATTCATGTTCCCAAAAACTTGGCGATTTTTGAATACAAGTTTTTAGAGACATTAAGCTGATAAGGAAATGATATTTATGGATGTGGTAGGAGATACTGTAACATAAACCCTTAGATGTCTAAGGGGACTTAAACCTTTTTGAGGTTTTCAGAAGAAACCTATGTACTGCAATATAATAGAATCTACTGCACTTAGCTTTTTGATCTCTATGTGCTAGTTTTTGTTTTGTTTTTTGAAAAAAGAAGCCAGTATTCTTTCACTTTGTTGTACATATTGTCCATCCATTGACTAATGCTTTAAAAATCAGATGTTTGTAATGTTTGTGTTCATTTACAGTTACACTTGGATGATGTTGACACAAATCAGCCTCCATACATCTTTACATTGAAAAGGGTCTCAAGCCAAATGGGTGAACCTGCTTTTTATTTTACTCAGAAGGGCAAAACTGTCCAGATTATTCAGATTGTGGATGGAAGGAATTTGGAGACAGGGGATTACATTCTGGAACTTAAAGTACAAGATGGGAACTTGCAGTAAGTTCTTGATATTTTCAAAGATTCATACTGAAAGTATATGAAATTAACTCACTTTTATTAGCTCGACTATTCAATAATAGTAGGAGCTATTCTACTCATCTTGGCGTTGGCGTCCGCATCCACCTTGGCATTGGTTAAAGTTTTGGGGGGAGCAGGGCCTATAAAAAGCTTGTTGTCATTTGAAAATGTACATTATTCAAAAGTGGAATAGATATGTAGAATGTGCATAATGTCTTAATTAAAATTTGCTGTGTCATAGATGGTAACCAGAATAACAAATGATTAGGCTTGAAAAGAAGTGAAAAGTTAAAAAATATCTGAAATATTGTTTAAAAGCTTTTTTTAGTGGAAATTATTAGACTCTGCCTAAATTATTTAAGTTGACTGCTAATTTGCATAGAGTTGTTATATGAAATGACTTTTATTTATGTATAAGTACATTAGGGAGGAGGGATGGATGGCATCAGGGAGGGAAGGAGGGATGGATGGCATCAGGAAGGGATGATGACATCAGGAGGGATGGATAAATGGCATTGGAGAAGGAGGGATGGATGGCATCTGCGAGGTAGGGATGGAAGGCATTGGAGGTAGAGATGGATAGCATTGGAGGTAGAGATGGATAGCATCAGGGAGGGAGGTATGGATGGCATCGGTGAGGGATGGGTGAATGCATTGGGGAGGGAGAAAGGGGTGGATGGCATTGGGGGAGGGAGGGATGGATGGCATTAGTGATGGATGGATGACATCGCGGAGGGTGGGATGGATGGTTGGCATTGGGGAGCGAGGGAAAGATGTTATCAGGGAGGAATGAATGAATGGCGTTGGAAAGGGATAGATGATTTTCAGGTGGAATTCATCAAACTATTGACATTCCATACTTTGCTACAGTAATTGCAGTGCCTATTAGATGTATGTCATCATTTGACAAATAAGCATTATTTAAAAGTCAATAAATGAGATACCTTTTTTACCAGCGAAGCATCACACCCTCACACATACACACGCTAACACCACTGCATAGGTTCCTGATGCTGATAGCATTGGAACCAAAAATGAAAACAAAAAATTAGATACTGTAAGTGGACTTCCCTAAAGCTTAGCTTTCTATCAAAATTTCTCTCACTGGAAGTTACAGGATAAGTAACTGCTTACTTCCTTCAAGTAGCGCACTCCCCCTGCAGCTTTGAATAGTCAAGCATGCTGTTATTCAGACAGTTATAGTTTACAATTTGTAGTGCAGTTGTTTAAAAATCCAATTTTTGTTTGACAAAATTGCAGCCAGATTTTTAGATGTAACTGATCAAAGTTTGCATGGAGCAAATACTCTGATGTAGTTATTGCAGGTTCATGATGATCTAGCCACCACATTGAAAAGTTGTCCAAATTGGGGTATACCTTTCCAATGATGCATGCAAAGTCTCACCTCCACTAATTGGAAGAGCCCACAAAAGTAATATCAACTTTCAAGCCTAACAGGATAATTTCCAGACACGATTGAGTGCCTCAATCATTCAACTTAGTTTAATCATTTTTGCGCTAATCGCGACGCGGAGTTATGAGCGAGTAAGCAAATAATGCAAATCGGAAGCAGAGGTACGCAATATGATCACCCAACCACTTTTCTGTTATTGATCGGGTGTTTAGGACACATTTTTAATGTGGCCCTAGGATCGTAATGTAGTAAATTATATGTCACAGATTAAGTGAAGAAATGCCAAGTTTTTTTAGATATCTTAGACAATAGCAGTTTAAAGTATTTCTATTTTCACAAGCATGAGCTTTAAATTCTGAACAAAATAGTCTTTAAATTACATTCATAGCACCTGTAGTTTCCATATTTTAATGTAAAGCTTTCAATTTATATCTCAAATTTTCGTCACTGAAAAGACGAAGTTCGCTCACTAAATTTAAATTGATGGTATGATGGAAATTCAAAATCTTTGGTATTAGTTAACTGCTTCCATTTGTTAGTGAACGATTGAAAAACAATGAAATAACAATTTTTAAGGAAATTTACAGGGTTTCTCTTTCTTATGTGACAAAATTTGCTTAATTAATCATAATAAAGCTAAAAATTCAAATTGTTGTAAAACTGGTTAATTTTTGGCCGATTTTGATAAAACTTTGCTAGTTTTATGGTTTCTATGGTTTTTATGGTTGCTGCTACTTTCCCTAGATCTTGCTTGATTTGATAAGGAGGACAAGTTGTTATGAATTTGCAATATATAGGAGGATGTTTTATCAAATAATTCCAGCAAGAATGCACACTCTAGGCTGAATGACATTGTTGTTCACTTATTGCTCTTAATGCACCATTTTTGTTTTCTGACACACCTTCTCGTCATTCAGGCCAACAACCCTCCCCATGGTTTCTACCCTCAGATCTGGCGATCTCCTGGTGCACTGCACCAGGGACACTCAAGCCACCACCTTCCTCACCACCAAAATTCTAGCTAATGCTGGTATCGACATAATAGTCACTGCCCACTGTTCCCTGAACTCCAGCAAAGGCATCATCAGAAACAGAGACCTTACCTACTTGACCGATGAAGATCTCATTGAAGAACTTGCCAGCCAACACATCACTGAGGCCCATCGTCTTGTCCTCAATAGAGGCAGTGCCGAAACACCCACCAATACCATCTTCCTGACTTTTGCTACACCAACTCTCCCCTCCCACATCACTGCCAGCTATCTGAAAATCCCTGTCGCCCCCTACATTCCCAACTCTCTCCGCTGTCATAAGTGCCAGAGGTATGGCCATGGAAAAAACTCCTGCCACAGCCAAGCTCGCTGTAGCAGCTGTGGAGCCTCAGACCATGACAGTGCCTTTTGCACCAACACCCCACACTGCACCAATTGCGACCATCTCTCCTTTTCTAAAGACTGCCCCTCCTGGCTTTAGGAAAAACATATAACTAAACTGAAAACCCTTAATCCCAGCACCACTTACCCGGAGGCCAGGAAGCAATTCCTCGCTTCCCTCAACACCAAACGTTCCTCAAGCACAGTATCCTCAAACATCAATACCGCCCCCTAACACAACTAAAATTGACTCACAACTCCAAACTGACCTCACCTCGCTCTTCTTGCCGAGTCCTAAGCCCATTGCCTTTGCCAATAACCCAACCACACCCATTACACAAACCATGCCACCACCTGTCTCCCAACCTTTCTTCCTTTTCTAAGACCCCCCTCTCCCTCATCCCCTACCCCAAGACCTCAGATGCCATCAAACTCAAGCCAACCTGGCTAACAAACAACAAATCAAAAAACAGCCCACCATCCAAACCCACATGTATGACACTGAAGAGAACATGGATTGCTCGATTACCGAACCCACCAAACATACTTCTTATCCAATTCTCAAAACAAAAAAACACTCCCAAAGAAACAAACAGATTCAAAGAAAAAATAAGCCAACCCAGACACAACAGATCTTCCTCCCTCCTCTGCCTCCTTATGACATACAACAGAAACAATTACAATAACACTTACAACATTATACAATTTAACATCAGGAGCCTTAAGGCCAACTCAGAAGAAATTTACCTTCTGGCCACCACCTTCAACCTGGTTGTATTCTGCCTACAAGAAACTTTCCTGAAAACCATTGACCATTATTTCCTCAATAACTTCTCTTGCTACCACAAACATCAAGAGGACACTGACAAGTCCTGTGGGGGTGTCTCCATTCTCGTTAGATATGATATCCCACACAGCCCTATTCATTTTAACACAGATCTTCAGACCATATGTATCTCCATCTCCCCTCCACAAATCCTTTACTCTTTGCAATATCTATCTCCCCCCCCCCCCAACGCCAACGTTCAGCTGACTAGCCTTAACAACCTTATCTCTGAGTTCTCCTCCCCTTTTATCCTTCTTGGTGACTTCAATTCCCCACAACCCGCTGTGGGGCTCCATTACCACCACCCCCAGAGGCAAGCTCGTCGAAAACACTCTTTAACAGCGCAGCCTCTCCCTACTCAACGCTTACTCCCCAACATATTTTCACCCTGCCACAGGCTCCCTCACCTGTATTGCACCTGTCTATCTGTTCCCCCAACCACCTTGATTTTAGCTGGGAAGGTCACTGCTGACCTCTGTGGTAGTGACCATTATGCTCTTCTAATTCACTCTAACATTCAAACCCCCACAAACCACACCCCCAACTTAAGAAAGCCATCTGGCCCCTTTTCAAAACCATCTGCAACTCTCACCTCTCACCCCATCTCCTCGAGGTGAAGATCCCATGTCAAACTTCAGTAACATCCTTCTCAACATCGCCACCTGCTCCATTCCCAAACTTCCAATTGCCCTAACCACCCCCTAACCCCTGATTCAACGATGACTGCAAAACCGCCATCAAGAACAGGAAAACAGCCCTCTGGAACTTCAAAACAAACCCAACCACTTACAACTTCAACCTCTTTCGCATCAGCATTATTAAAGACAGTAAAACCAACACTTGGAACACCCTCATCTCTTCTATCACCACCAACACCCCACCAAGAAGATTTGAAAAATTGTAAACAGCTTCTACGGCAGGATTGGCAAGTCTTCCATCTCCCATCTCTCCTGAAATGGTAATCTTCCACCAGAAAAAGAACATCGCTAACTGCCTCACTGCATCTTTCAGCAACATCTTGTCCTCGCCCAACTGCTCCAATGCTTTCAAAGCCAAAAAGCTTGCAATGAAACCCGGAGTATTACCTTTCCTTCCGACAATACCGAGAGCTACAACACCCTTCTCACCCTATCTGAATTAAAGCAAGCCTCACACCTCTCCCCCCATCTTCTCGAGGATGAGGATCCCATGTCTAACTTCAGTAATATCCTTATCAACATCGCCACCTGCTCAATTCCCAAAACCTCCAAACCCCAAATCATC
This sequence comes from Chiridota heheva, assembly GCA_020152595.1. Classification (NCBI taxonomy): domain Eukaryota; kingdom Metazoa; phylum Echinodermata; class Holothuroidea; order Apodida; family Chiridotidae; genus Chiridota; species Chiridota heheva. The sequence continues at coordinate 83,164 of JAIGNY010004544.1, read as the reverse complement.
CCCCAACCCCTGGTTCTCAGATGACTGCAAAACCGCCATCAAGAACAGGAAAAGATCCCTCAGGAACTTTAAAACTAACCCGACCACCCATAACCTTAACCTCTTTCGCATCAGCCGTGCCAAGGCCAGACGCACTATCAAGGACAGTAAAACCAACACTTGGAACAACTTTATCTCTTCTCTCACCACCAACACCCCCACTAAGAAGATTTGGAGAATGGTTAACAGCTTCCACGGCAGAGTAGGCAAATCTTCCATCTCCCATCTCTCTTGGAATGGAGACCTTCTCACTGCAAAAAGACATCGTTGACCACCTCGCCTCTTTCAGCAACATCTCGGCCTCGACCAACTACTCCAATGCTTTCAAAATCAAAAAGCTTGCGATGAAGCCCGGAGAATCACTTTTCCCTCTGACAACTCCGAAAGCTACAACACCCCTCTCACCCTTTCTGAATTAAACCAAGCCATCAGCGACGCTGGCTGCACCTCCAAGGGCCCAGATAACATCCCCTATCAGTTTCTGAAACACCTCCCCATCAAAGCCACCACTACCCTACTCACCATCTTCAACCACATTTGGTCCTCACACTCCTTTCCCCCTATCTGGAGGACAGCTATTGTCATCCCCGTCCTTAAACCGGGAAGGATAGCACCGACCCCACCAGCTACCGACCCATCGCCCTTACTTGCTGTCTCTGTAAAATTATGGAAAAGATCATTAATCAGAGACTAAACTGGTTCCTCGAGACCAACAGAATCCTCTCTCCTCACCAAAGCGGCTTCCCAAAACGTCGCAATACCTAGACCAGTTAATTACGCTCGACACCGCTATCCGGGAATCCTTTGCAAAAAGGAACACCTCATTGCCATATTTTTTGACCTCGAGAAAGCTTTCGACACTACTTGGAAATACGGCATTACCGGAAACTTCACACCATTGGCCTCAGAGGCCACCTCCCATCTTTATTCAAAACTTCCTCTCACCCAGGCAGTTCCAAGTTCGTATTGGCCACACCCTCTCCAAGCCGTACCCCCAAGAAGAGGGCGTCCCCAAGGCAGCATCCTCTCCCCACTCTCTTCAACCTGAGCATTAATGACATCGGGAATGACCTTGGCCCCAGCATCAAGCGTACCCTCTCGTGGATGACTTCACCATCTTCTACTCCTCCCCTAGCTTTCCTATTGTTGAAAATAGGCTTCAAACCAGCCTCAATCAGCTGCAAGTCTGGAGCAACAATAACGGTTTTAGATTCTCCAAAGACAAGACAGTCTGCATGCACTTTTGTCATTTCAACAACCTCCACCCCAACCCGAACTTTGTGCTCAATGGGAATCGCATCCCTAAAGTTGAAAACACAAAGTTCCTTGGTCTTACTCTAGACCCCAAGCTCACCTACAAGCCACACATCACCAACCTGAAACTAAAATGCAATAGCTCCCTCAACCTCCTCCGACTGCTCTCCAACACTACTTGGGGAGCGAACCGCTATGCTCTCTCCTCAAAATTTTCAGGCTCACCATTCGTGCCAAGCTTGACTATGGCAATATTGTTTACTGTGTCGCTCACAACTCATACCTCAACCACATTAACACCATCCAAAATGAAGCCCTCAGGCTTTGTCTAGGAGCCTACAGGACCTCCCCAATCACTAGCCTTCATGTTGAAGCCAACGAACCCCCCTTTCTACTTAGATGTAAACAGCTTAGCCTCTCCTATGCTTTTAGAGTCCTCACCAACACCCAGAACCCTGTTTACAACCTCATTAGGTACCCCAATTTCTCCTCCCTCTTTGATAGGACTAAAACCCTATCGCCCCCTTCAGCTTACGCATTAAATCAGACCTCTTTCAACTTGGCATCAACCCCGCCACTCTCGGCACCTATTCCTGGCCCACTTTTCCGCCTTGGGCCACCCCCTTCCTTCTGTCCACCTAGACCTCTCCACTTATAACAAAACTCAAACTCACCTAATCTCTTCATCAATCTCCACAACCAAATCAAAGACCAACTCTCAAATTACACCTCCATCTATACTGATGGCTCCAAGGAAGGCAACAAGACAGCTGCTGCTGCCATCATCCAAGACATCACCCTCAGTAGCAGACTTCCTGACCACTCATCCATCTTTTCAGCCGAGGCTAAGGCCATTCTCCTCGCCCTCAACTTTTGAGTACTCTCCTCTTAGTCACTTTGCCATTTTCTCTGACTCAAAGGCTGTTCTTACTTCATTACTTAATCTTAAATGGGATAACCTCACCTGCCACCTCCTCCTCCGGAAACTCTTTTCTCCCACCCTCTGCAGGAAAAGTGTTCTTTTCTTCTGGATACCCAGCCATGTTGGCATCCCTGGCAATGACAGGGCTGATACAGCCGCTAAAACTTGCCCTTAACCTCCTCCCTTCCCCTTTTCCCAAAACCCTCTCTGACATCAAACCGCTTATCGCTTCTCTTGTTCGTGACCGCTGGCAAACCTTATGGAACTTCCAAATTGATAACAAACTCCATGTTATCCAGCCCACAATCCCAATCAAATCCACCATCAACAACCTTTCTCGTATCGACAACGTTCATATTACCCGTCTTAGAATTGGTCACACCCACCTCACTCACTCCCACCTCCTTATTGGTTCCCCCAACCCCTCTGTAACAATTGCCACTGCATCCTTACAATCCAACACGTTCTCCTTGCTTGCCCCTGTACAACCTTCCCAGAGCTTCTCTCGCTCCCCACAACTCAATTGCTGAGTTCTTCCAAAAAAATCCTCCAGATAAAATAGTCTCCTTCCTTCAGCATGCATCCCTCTACAACCATATTTAATCCTCCTCTTCCACCCCCTCTCTACTTTGTTTTTAGTTTTACCCATGCACCTCCTCTCTCGATCACAGCTTTCTGGCTTTTGTTCTTGAATTTCTCTCATTCTTCCCCTGGTCTCTTTCCTTACTACCTCTAAAATGATCTGACCTCTCAGGCACAATTTGACCTTCGTTGTCGTGGTGCCGTTAAGACCTCATCAAACAAACAAACAAACCATCCTTGATGCTGGCTGCACTTCCAAGGGCCCAGATAACATTGCCTACCAATTCGTGAAACACTCCCCAACAAGGCCACTGGTACCCTTCTAACTATCCTTGACCACATTTGGTCCTCACACTCCTTTCCCTGTATCTGGAGGACAACTATCATCACCTCCTTTCCCAAAGTGGAGAAAGACAGCACTGATCCTCCAGCCACTGCCCCATTGCCCTCACCTGCTGTCTGTGTAAAATTATGGAAAGGACCATCAACCAGAGATTTAGGTGGTTCCTTGAGACCAACAGACCTTCCCCCTTACCAAAACGGCTTCCGGAAATGTTGCAATACCTTGGACTAGTTAATCATGCTCGACACTGCTACCTTTGCAGAAAAGGAACACCTTATTGCCATCTTTTTTGACCTCGAGAATGCTTTCGACACTACTTTCCCCTACTCTCTTCAACATGAGTATTAACAACATTAACAACCTTGGCTCCAACATCAATAATGTGCCTTCTAAGTGGACGACTTCACCATCTCCCCTAGCTTTCCTCTCGAAGAAAATAGGCTCCAACTTACCTCAACCGGCTGCAAGATTGGTGCAATAATACAACAATAACGCTTTTAGATTCTCCAAAGACAGGACAGTCTAGTCTGTATGCACTTCTGTCATTTCAACAATCTCCACCCCAACCCAAACCTCGTGCTCAACGGCAATCACATCAATAAAGTTAACCACACTAAGTTCCTGGGTCTAACCCTAGACCCCAAGCTTTCCTACAAGCAACACATCACCAACCTTAAACAAAAATGCAGCAGCTCCATCAACCTTCTCCTCTCCAACACCATTTGGGGTGCGGACCCCCACACTCTCCCTCAAAATCTTTAAGCTCACCATTCATGCCAAGCTCGACTACAGCAATATTGTCTACTGTGCCTCTCACACCTCTTACCTCAACCACATCAACACTATCCAAAATAAAGCCCTCAGGTTTTGCCTAGGTGCCTACAGGACCTCCCCCATTACCAGCCTTTACATTGAAGCCAGTGAACCCCTTCCTGCTCAGGTGTAGAAAACTTAGCCTTTCCTATGCTTTTAGAGCCCTCACCAACACCCAATACCCTGTCTAAAAGCTCATTAGGTATTCCAATTTCTCCACCCTCCTTGATAGGACTAAAACCCTATCCCTCCTTTCAGCTTACACATCAAACCCGACCTCTACCATCTCAGCATCAACACCGCCATTCTTGGCTCCTTCTCCTGGCCAACTTTTCCTCCCTGGGCCACCCCTCCCTTCCATCCACCTGGGCCTCTCCATTCATCACAAAACTCAAACCCACCCCAACCTCTTCATCAACTTCCACAACCAATTGAAAGACCTACTCTCAAACTACACCTCCATCTACACTGATGGCTCCAAGGAAGGCAACAAGACGGCTGCTGCTGCCATCATCCAAGACATCATCCTCAGTAGCAAGGCCATCCTGCTCGCCCTCAACTATTGAGTACTCCCTGCTCAGCCACTTTGTCATCTTCTCATACTCCAAATCTATCCTTCTCTCAACCTCAAGTGGGATAACCTCATGTCCCACCTCCTCCATAAACTCCTTTTGCGCCCCATTCTCCCCCTGCAGAAAAGGTATTTTTTCTTCTGGATACTCAGCCATGTTACCCCGGCAATGACAGAGCTGATTCAGCCGCTAAGCTTTCCCTCAACCTCCTACCCTCTTTCCCAAAACCCTTTCTGACATCAGCCGCTTATCGCTTCCTATGTTTGTGACCGTTGACAAACCTCATGGGACTCCCAAATTGATAAAAAAAAACTCCACAGCATCCAGCCCACCATTCCGACCAAACCCACCATCCACAATCTCTCCCGTATAGACAACATCCACATTACCTGCCTAAGAATAGGTCACACCCACCTCACTCACTCCCACCTCCTTACTGGCTCCCCCACCCCTCTGCATCAATTGTCATTGCCCCCTCACAGTCCACCACAGCCTCCTTGCCTGCCCCCTGTACAACCTCCCCAGAGCTTTCCTCACTCCTCACAACTCCTTAGCCAAGCTATTCCAGAAAAAAACCCGGATAAAATTATCTCCTTCTTTTATCATGTTTTCCTCTAAAACCATGTTTACCCCTCCTCTACCACCCCTCAACCTACTTGCCCTTTTCTTTTACACCCCTGCACTTCAACCCTCTTAGGCACAATTTTAAGTTTGCTGTCGTGGTGCCGTTAAGCCCTCATTAAACAAACAAACAAACACTCTCATCAGATTCCACTTGAAGGAATGTTTTCACTTTAATTTATACGATAGAGGACTATTAAAGAAACATATTGGTGTAAAAAACCATGTTGATATCATATTCTAATTAAAAATGATTTAAAATATCTCACCAGTGTAAACTCGCAGGTATAAATGTGATGTCATAATTAAGGCTGATCCAAAACAATTCTTATGTTTTTGTATAAAACAGAAAAACTTTTTTGTTTCAATGCTAATAGCATAAGGAACCTATGCTGGCATGTGTATGTACAGTATGTGTGTATGTATGTGTGTATGTCTGTAACAGCAAGCTTGTTAACACGATATCTCAAGCACCATACACTGGATTCATGTCTAGCCCATGATGTGTAGATGTGCCCTATTGTTTTTGATGGTGATGTTTTGCTTATTAATGAGTAGGTGGGGCTTAATGTAAAAATCTTTAAATACTCATATTTTAACAATCACAATCCTGTTTTGTTTCATATTGAATATAATTATGATTTTAACTAGTGTGTACATGTTCATGGTATAAAAACATTGAAATTCATCAATATGAATAGTGGGTGGGGCTTAATATGATTTTGTTGAAAAAAGTTTGTTAACACGATATCTCAAGAACAATAAATTGCAATCATGTTATATTTGGTACACTGATAGCTCATGGTCTGTAGATGTGCCCTGTTGTTTTTAAAGGTGGTGATGTTATGCATATTAATGAGTAGGCGGGGCTTAATGTACAAATTGTGAAATGCTCATATTTTTACAACCACATGTCTGTTTTGTTTCATATTTGGTTTAATTATGGTGTTAGCTGGTGGTATACAAATGATGAATTTTATTAACATGCATAGTGGGCGGGGCTTAATATGATTTTACTAAAAAGAGCTTATAAACATGATATCTAAAGAATGATGAATTGGATTCATGTTACATGTGATACACAGATAGCTCATGGTCCGTATATGTGCCCTATTGGTTTTGGTGGTGATGTCATCTACATCAATGAGTAGGCGGGGCTTAATGAAAACATCTTGAAATGCTCAAATTTCCACAACTACATGTCTGTATTGATCCAAACTTGATATATTTATGTTAGCCAGTGTATACATATTCATGGTATAAAATTGTTGAAGATCATTAATATATGTAGTAGGGCGGGGCTAAATATGGTTGTGCTGAGAAAAACTTGTAAACACAGTATCTCAAGGACAATACATTGGATACAGGTCTTGTGGTACACAGACAACCTATTGTCTGTTTGTGTGCCGTATTGATTTTGGTGGTGATGTCATACTGCATATTGCTAAGTGAAAAAGTGATAAATTTATAGCAACCATATGTCTGTTTGCATCAGGCTTGCATGTTATTTGTATAGTATACATAGCACACATGTCATATGTGGTGATGAGTTATGGTCCATATACGGTGACCTATTGGTTTGGTATTGATGTCATGTAGGTGGGGCTTTATGTATATTTCTTAAAACAGTGATAAATGTGCAACCGTTTACATGGTTTTATTGAGTTCGCATCACACAAGTGTTGTCAACAGGTTCTATTTTATTGATATGCATGGTAGCCTTATGAATATGTTATTTAGCATGTATCATGATATTCAATGCCAGTTTGTATAAAACTTGAAGATCAACCAACAATGAAAGAATGCATCGGAACCACTAAACATTTCGGTTTTCTGGTTCTTTAACCTCAGAATGTAAGATCAGCGTGCAGATTGGCAAAGTTTGTTCTAATAAAGTTCATGTAATACCCACAAAAAAAAAATATGCTTTCATTAATATATAAAGAGGCAAATTATTTTCAAAGAAAAACACAAAAATGGTATTGGACTTGCCTTTCTGACATCACACTGCACACTGTGGAGTAATTTTCAATACACTTGCACAATCTTTAAATGCAAAAAATCATAAACAGAAAAAGATATTAACATGATTTGTACGCCAAACTCTTTCTTTTATATTCAGTCCTCTATCATATATATGAAAATGAAAATTAATAGGAATATTTCTTTAATATCAATATCTGAATGACATTGACTTCTTGTATTTGCAGACCGGTTATTGTGTATATTGATATCTTAGTAATAAGTCCTACAGAATCAGCGGGACTTCAGTTTCTGAAGGATGTTTACTCTGTTTCTGCAAGTGAAGGCCTTCCTGTAAACGCAGTGATTACGACCGTCACTGTAAGTACACATCCTTTAGTGTCTAAAACACACTTGTTGTAAATATTTCATCTTGTGAAAATGGAGGTGGCAGGGGCACTAAAAATTTGTGGCCAAAGGCACATGGGGTCCATGTTCCAGTCCCCCGAAGCCCTGAAGATTTTTTGTTTTTGATGCCCCTAAATGGCTTAAAATCAAACACATCGTGTACATTGGCTTATTTCTCCAATCACCATTTTTGGCAGTTCGTTCCTGCATTCCTCTCCCTCCGAGAGAAACACTTGATATTATTGAATTTCATGCCTGGGCTGGCCCGAGTTACGAATCTGTTACACGACACTGTGTGTGATACCCTGTGGGCATAGGTAAAAGTAACATTCTGTGTACCAACATGACTTGTTGATATTCATCCCAGCAGAATGCAAGAGTGTAATGAAAACATTTATGTTATACAGTATTGGATGTATATATGTTACTGTGTTACATTTCTCTTAGAAATGCTATAGGAAAAGGATTTAAATACAACTTGGAGTATAAATGTTGGATAAATGAGCTTTCAGAACAAGATTCGATCTTGCACATGTGAATAGCGGATTGTGTATTTACAAATCATTGCTTTGGAACTTCAACTAAGAGCTCACTGGAATTTGTTTGATGCGAATGATTTTTTAACATATTTATTTTTTAATATTTAGAATATAGTAGCTTCCAATGGCCCAGCTGGTAAGCTGTGGAAAAGGTGAAAGGTTCTACAAATTTTAATTCGTGATTTATATAATCAGATAGTTTAAATTTTATTTTGGGTTTTTAACATAAACTTTTTTTCTTCAAAAATTATAATATGACTTGTTCTTTTCCTTAAAAATTTGTTCCAGTAAATTATGACCACAAACTTACTGTAGCAAATAATGAGACCACTTATCTTACTTAGAATAAATGATCAATCAGGAGAACGAATACAATGGGGCCATTGATAAGGGAATTTGATTCTAATTACTTGTGGTTTTTAAAATAAAGAAAATGAAAGAGGAAAAGTCTGACCCGACCTGCTTATTTATCAGGTCGTGTCTGACTGATTGAAATTTTAAGGAGCACAACAACTAATGAATATTTGAAAGTTACCTCTTTATTTTTCTCATGCTTTAATAAACAAGCACATACATCACATCAACATTCCTCCATTACAATTTGTCCCTCATTTTATGGCAGGAAAATGACAGTCCAGATCCTGCACAGTGTTGCTATTTAAAAGGTTGATTTTATTTTGTTCATGATTATGTATTGTACAAATGTTTACTTGAAATTTTTGAAGCAAAAGAAATATTCTAATTTACAGAGACCCAGTCTTAGTTGATTATTTATTTGAGTTCACGTATAAGTTCAATAATCATTTTTGTACTCAAAAATTAATTCCCACCTTATATAGTATTGGTATTCCCATGACGAGAATGTAATTTGGATAGAAAGAAAAAATCCCACTAATGAAAAGTATGAAATGCCAATGATATGGCCAAGGAGCTACTACCTTCCTTTATAACTCATAATAACAAAAAATAAAAGAATGACTTTTTATTCCACAAACGGCATGGCCCATTATCTAATTATATTCCACAATAACAAACTGGACATTTTCAGCAACATATTCACATTACCACTTTCTTTCATAGCCAACGAAAACAAACAACATTTTTGGTCATTTAAAATACATGTAGTTGAACGATATAAGAGGGATAATTTATGCATGTGAATAAGCTTTCACCTGGGTCTACAAAAAAAGGTATAAATATCATCTATGCTTTGAGCCAATTAAGTCATTTCAGCAGATCAACAAAATCATTCCAGTGAAAAGGAGTAGAGTGGAGATGATTCAGAGATTTATAAACGGAAAATGTTGAGGGCATGTACACGATATGCAAATGCTTTAAAAGTAAGACAGAACTTCAAAAGTTTAATTGACGAAAAGAAGAATTTTTTTGATTTGGCCTAAAATGCTAGATACATTTTCCATCTTACATTATCAAATGGTCTCGGTGAGGAAAAAATACAAATCACAATTATCCTAACATTAAAATCACATTAGATAATAGATATTTTGGTTTCCAGCTGTAAATGGGGAGAAAGAACATTTTCCCCCAACACTGATAAAATAAGGAAATTCGAATAAAATCAGAAATGCAAAGGAAAAAGTCATCTGCACATTTTGATAGGACTGTGCAGTCAATCGTTGTCCTTCAAATCTGGCATGATTTCACAAAAGTTTAAACTATTGTGGCCAAAACCCCTGTAAATTTCTGGTATTTGTGCAATAAAATGGAAGAAAAAAAATCAAAATATAATTTTAAACATAACTCTATCAAAGAAAGTTATTAACTTAACAAGATTACAGGCTAAGAAGGGTTAGTCACCCCATAAAAATCCCAAACTAACACCACCACCACCACAAAAAAAAAAAAATTAAAGATGCCCAGAGTTAGTAAAGAACGTATCAATGTTGACTTTAAAATTGTGAACAGAATTGGAGCTAACTACCCATTCAGGCAAACCATTCCACTCATTAACAACTCAATGTGAAAAGGTAAGATGCTAAAACTTTATTGAAACCTTTAATACCAAAATTTGAATTTGAGAAAAAAGGTCGGAAAATTGTTTGATATCTAGTTCTGTGACATTTTAATGCCATTTTTAAATGGGGAGTGGGCACAGCACTGACACACCCGCTCATTCCCACTCCCTTTTTTAGCGATGCCACTGTTATTGAAGAACAGTAAATGCTGTGTAAAGTAAAGCATTCATACTTTTGCTTTGTTATTGCTGAGCAAATTTGTGGTGTATGAACATATTATTGTCAGTAGCGCAACAAATGCAGGCCCCAAGGAAAAATTTGGAGGGGCCCAAGCACTGAGACTGCGATATGTTTGTTATGGTAGCACCGAAAGCAAAATTCCCAGGGCCCTCAAACCTCTAGTTGCACCACTGAATATTGTCTTGATACTGAAAACGCCCTTAGAACAGATATTTATTGTATAGATGTTTCTTCCAGGCTGTCGGTGTTGTGTCTGAGGCTGTTCAATATGACATCATTGCAGGCAATGATGAAGGAATTTTTGCAGTCAGGCGTGAAGGGTAGGACCACTTTATATGTTTATTGTTTTCTTTTCATGTTGTTCATTCATAAAATGAGTTTGAAAATGTCAGTCTTCTACAGAAATTGAAAGTGTATTTATAAACACTTATCTTAGTATGTAGTAACTGCATGGTGACTACCTCTGGCTATAACTTTTCAGTCCAATGCATCTAAACTCACCAGAGTGTTTATAACTCACTGATAACATCCTTTTAAAAGTCAAAATGAGTCCTCAGCCCCTACATTACACACATGACTTGGCCCTGCAGTAACCAAATCCACAATACCTGGTTCTTCGCAATCACTTCCATTGTGTGCATGATTTGGAGTGTAATAACTGATAAGTAAAATCACTGAACCTTCTGTGGTAGGTTTCTTAATTGCTTCTAGCATTTTAAAAGTTATACCCGTCGAAATGGAGGTTCTTGCGGGTAAAAAGACTGAAAATTTGTAGCGAGGATTGGGCTTAATGTGTTTGTGTAATATGTATATAATCAGCTCTCACTGTCTCAGAAGCCTTTGAAACAGGTTGTTTCTGTTCTTAACATTTATCATGCGACTGCTTAAGTGAGAATATGTTGATTGTAGACTTGTCAAATGTATATAACTTAAAAAGTATAATATAAAAGAATTGTAATATGTATTAATTTAAAGATTTCATGGAAATAAAACTTATGTTATTGATTACCTTTTAACTGGCAATATTTGTAAGAAGTGTGGCTGTTTAAAAATCAAACTAAGTGGTACGGTATTTTAAAGGATTGAGATGAACATGACTCTCTCATAAAACTGTTTTTGTCAGGATTTTCAGGTCAATGCAGAAGGGCAGACCTAGTGCAAAGTGCATAAGTAACAATATCTCAGAATATTTCACTGGAATTCAATATAACATTATTTTTAATTTGGAAATATGGGACTTATGTTTCAAATTTTAATGTTAATTTTGTTTCTATTCACAGGGGAGAAATTTACCTCCGAAAGGAACTTGATCGTGAAACAGCCTCAAACCATGAACTTATCTTGCGGGCATCTTCCTTTGATAATGTAAGGCTTTTTTTACTGTATTTTTAGTCAATCTATTGTTGTACAACAATGATAGTATAAAATAAGTACTGCTGTTGGTTTGTGAGTTCATATTACGAAGCTAAATTGAAATCATCAGAAGAATAGGCATTGCATAAAGAAAGGAGGGAGATTAAAATGATGTTGTGTGACCTTTATTTTCATAGGCATTTTTGGACTTGAAGGCCAACTTAACCCTTACTCTACCACGCGGCGATATTATTGCCGTTTGGGTTTTTGCCCGTTTTGCTGGTAGAGTAAGGGTTAATCAACCCGCGACATATCCCATCTTTGGCCCCAGGCCTCCCTGGAAGACAGAGGACCCTTCAATAATTTTTAAAAAGTGCTGGTAGATTTTCAAAAAAGTGCTGGTTAATTAATCAACCTGCGACATATCGCCAGCCCGAAAATATAGGCAGCATGATCCCGGTGGGCGGGTCACGAAAGCGGAAGGGGCCCTACTCTTCTGCCTGGAAGACAGAGGACCCTTCAATAATCACGCCTTGATTAACCCTTACTCTACCACGCGGCGATATTATCTTTGGCCCCGTTTTGGTAGAGTAAGGGTTAATCAACCCGTCTTTGGCCCGCCAGCATGATCCCGGTGGGCCCCTACTCTTCTGCCTGGAAGACAGAGGACCCTTCAATAATCACGCATTTTCAAAAAAGTGCTGGTAGAGTAAGGGTTAAGACAGTGAAACTACAAGAACCATACTTTTGGTCGCATTTGGTATCAGTTTGGTATGAAAATTGCACTTCCAAATTGACAAAAATCATGTTGATCCGGCGTTTAAGTGTTAAAATGTGAAAGAGGGAAGTATATAAAGATGTATTCACTATATTAATATTATTTCTGTCGCAATTTTCATGGGAATATTTTCGACACCCTTATTTAGAAAGGTGGGAAATTTTATTATTAATTCCAACTCTTTTTGCAGGTGTCTCAGACAGTTTTGAACATCACAGTGCTGGATATCAATGATAACAATCCTGTCATCAATAAGACAGAGCCTTTAACCTTTATCATCACGGAAGGACTTGCAGATGAGCATGTAGGAACTATCAAGGTATATCCTATCGTATTTAAGTTCATACGTTAAAAAAAAATGTTAAAAATATAACCTACTTACAGATTGAAGGACTGAAATGCTAAAAGATTGAAAGAGCGTTGTGGGGGTGGGGTGGAGGGGGGGGGGGTTGTTGCAAAGGATACACAAAATATTTCTGGAGCATGTCAGAACTTTGAAGGTAAATCATATTCCTATTTAAGTTCATATGTGAACAAGAAAAGAAAATATCAGTTAATTTGAGACAAAAAATTAGATTAAAAGACAAATTGAAAGTTCTATACGGGTTGCAAAGGATTTAGGAAATCATTCTAAGATTCAATTTCTCAACCTTTACCCCTGGTAGATCTAGGTGTACAGGGATCTGAAATAATACTTAAATATGGGGAATGTTTACGCAACCACTACTAGCTTCTGTGAGCATGCCAGGCAGGAAGTAACATCCTGTTCACAGGGGCATCGCCAAGATAAAATGTCAGGGAGGGGGGGGGGGCCAAGTCAAACCAAAACATGCATGATGTGCACGATAACATGTTTCATGAGCAATTTTGTCATGATTAATGAAACATTGCGACAAATGTGCAGTCTCAAAATCATCGGGGAGCAGAGAAAAAGGTACTCCCTGAACTGCTGAAAGGTTTTCTTTCGATTGGAAAAATTAGGAAATTATCAATAACAAAATTTGGCAACATTTCCCGATAATTGATGTTTTGTTATTTTTAATCAAAGAAAAATTGCCCCCAAAAATGAAAGAAATTTTCTGAAAAATGGAAGAGATATTTCTCAAACATTGAAAGAAATTTCCTCAGAATTGAAGAAAAAATTGTCCCTATATAAAGGAATTTTCAGAAAATTGCATGAGAATGAAAGAAAATTTCCAAACATTGAGTGTGATTTCCCGAAAATTGAAGAAAAATTGCCCCAAAATGAAGGAAATTTACTGAAAAATTTAAGAAAATCAAATAAAAAATTTTCAAAATGAAGGAAATTTCTAAAACATTGTAGGAAATTTCCTGGAAGAAAATTTATCAAAAATCGAAGGAAAATTGCCCTAAAATGAAGGAAATTTCCCAAACATTGAATGAAATACTCCAAAATAAAGGAGATTTTGAAAAATTGCACGAGAATTACTGAGGAAATTTCCAAAAATTAAAAAACAAAATTGCTCCAAAATGAAGGCAATTTAACGAAAATTGCAGGAATTGTACCGAAAATCTAATGAAAATTGCCCCAAAATGAATGAAATTTTTTGACAATTGAAAAAAATTGTCCCAAAATGAAGGTAATTGCCCAAAATCAAAATACAGTTCCCAAACATTGAAGGAAATTTTATTGAAAATTGAAGAAAATATAACAAAAATCGAGAAGAAATGCCTGAAAATGAGGGAAATTTACAAAAAAAATATGAAAATTTACCGAAAATTGAAGAAAATTAACACGAAAATGAAGAAAATTTCACAAAGATTGAAAGGGATGTCCCAAATAGTTATTTAAATGTCCCGAAAATTTACATTAAGCATAGCTAAAAATTATCTTATGGTAAAAATAGTATCATCGAAAAAAAAATTAGGTGGGGGATGACCCCCTGCCCCCCCTCTGGCTCCACCCCTGCCTGTTTACAGCAAAGTTACTGAGAGTGGAGGTATTTTCAAAAAAGGCCAGAATTTCGGCAGATGGTTATTTGACAAATAACAAGCCAGAAATGTTTGACAGGTTATCACATTCCCCACAAGTACCTAATTATATGAGTCTCTATCTGAAAGGAAAGAAAAATTTGTTATCTCCATACTAAAAAAAACCTTATTACTGTTTTAACTGAAAGAACTTTTTATCTTGATGTATTCATAGTTGATATCAATCCCAAAATGTGTCATTATGTCATGTTTTACTGTTCATTGTATTACTGTATCAAAAAGTATTAAAGAGCTTAAGCATGATGATCAGCACTGATGCTTTATTTAAGAGCAGTGTTTGACTTCACCATTGTGCTAATGGTCCCTCTACCCACTCACAGGGCACAGTAGACCTTCTTATATCTTGTACCTTCACACTAAACATTTTTCATGTATGTTATTACATCAGTCGTGTTACCTGTAAAGTATTCCTGGTTTGGTAGTCACTGTGAATGCTAGGCATACTTCCATAATTCTTATAAATCAGCATCCATGGGCTTTCGCCAGTCATTTTAGAGTGGAGGCCCGTAAATTTGAAGTATCGATCCCAGTCAGACACCAAAATTTTCAGTCTTTTCACCCACAAGAACTTCCATTTCGACGGGTATGACATTTAGACTCAGGTAGTGAGAAACCCATCACAGAAAACTCAGTGATTTTATGTATCAGGTATTACATTCTAAGTATCATCTGCATGCAAACGATGAAATTTCCTTGGAAGAGCATCATTGCCAAAGACATAGGACTCAATAAAAACGAGATCCAGCAACTCATAATAGATAAAACTACCTGGTACCACTTTGTCAAAGCTGCTTCTACTATTCAGTCCATATATGACAGATGATGATGATTTTTTGGGGATTGGACTGAGTGGCTGTATACAGAAGTGTTTCAATTCTTTGTCTCAATTTGTGGATATTTTCATCTGGGTGTCGGATTTTATTCAGGCCGAGTTTTACCATATTGTTGTTTCTTACATTTTTGCTGCATATTTGTTATTTTGTTGTTTTCATTAGTTTCCTCAATTGTTAAATTTGTGTTTTTTTGTTGTTGTTGCTGGTTTGTGTGGTATACTAACTCTATCCTATTACACACTTTGTTGCTCTTGTTGTAAGCTAGGTTAGGCCTTACAGTTGTTGTAAGCTATAGGCTTTGGTATTGTTGTGTTAGGCTTTGTTGTTTTTTGAAATTAAGTGTATGGACTTATGTGTTAAGTGTAGGCTAGTATATTGTGTGTTGAAGCTAAGGTATTTCTTTAGGTATTGTTAGGCCTATTGTTCCTCTGTTTGGTTGCTGCTTTTGTTTTCTGCTTTTGGTTAATTATATTGTATGATCATGGAGAGTTCGATTTACTGTGATAAGCTGTAATATGTGGATTAATTTCCAGGAGTTTGGTGTGAGATGTACATGTAGTTTTGATGACGCTTCGGTTGATAGTTTTGAATTTGTCTGTTCAAAGTGTACAAGGTTAAAGGCTTTGAAGTTGAGACTCTTTGGTTGTAGTTATATTGTTGAAAAGGTTGATGCTATAATGTGCAGACTGAGTTTTGTGGCTTAGATGTGGGTAGTCAGACATGTGATGTTGACAGTTCTTTGGGTGAGGAATTTTATAGGGGTTCTGTTCAGGTAGATAGTCTTGGATCAGATTCTGTTGACAAGCCTGATGTAGGGTTGTCTGTAGTTGATGATTGTACAGGTACCATTGGTTGTGAGGTTGTTGATTCATCTGGTACATTGCCTGTGGATTCTGTTAGAGATAATGTGTTGTGGATAGGGGATTTACTTGTTAGGTATGTTGGCACAGAGTTTTGTGGAGCAGATTGTAGTAGAAGGATTAGGATGTGTCTTCCAGGGGGTTAGGGTTAATGATGTTAGTTCTCGTGTTGAGACTTTATGTAAGGGTGAAGATACCTTCGTAGTTTCAATTTATACAAATGATATTTCAAGGAAAAATGTTGATTCTGTTAGGCGTAGTTTCATGGATTTGTTATTCAAGTTTACATACACAGATTGTAGGGTTCTAGTTGTTGGTCTGTTGCCGCATAGGAGCAGTTCGTTCATGATAAGATGTTGTTGATCAATAGTTGGTTTTGGTTAAAAAGTATTTGTTGTCTATTTGAGTTCGGTTTTGTAAATTTCTGGCATAAGTTTGAATCTCGGGTTGATTGGTTCATGAGAGATGCTTTGCATTTAACTAGGAAAGGTGCTCGTGTTCTTGCTTGGGGTGTCAATAGGGCAAATAAGGATCTGAGTCCTTTAAACTAGTCACGGGGGAAAAGAGTTTAAACCCACCTGTCAAGCATGTTTCTGGGAATAAGGATTGTTCTAGTGGTAGAATTAAGGTTATGTTTTCAAATGTCCATAGCATTTTGAATAAGCGTGATGAGCTTCTAGCTAAAGTTTCAATTAGTAGAACTGATATAATTGGTATTACTGAGAGTTGAATTTATAGTGAAATTAGTGATTCACAGATACATATTCCAGGTTACTAAGTTTTCAGGCAAGACTGATTAGATGCTCTCAGTGGTATAGGAGGTGGTGTTTTATTGTTTGTGAAAGACAGTTTTAATTGTATAGATAGGACTGCTCAGTTTTCTTTTGGTTTTTTTAATTGCCTATGATGTGACCTTACTGTTGATGGCGATATTGGTAGTTCAGTGGTTGTTGGTGTTGTGTATAGATCACCAAATTCTAGTCCTGAGAACAATCAGAAATTGCTTGACTGCTTCAGGAAAGTTTCTTCTAGGAGAGTTATTGATTTTGGGGACTTTAATTTTCCAAAAATTGATTGGAATCTTTGTACTAGTGGTCTACATGGTAAAGATTTTCTGGAAACTGTATCTGACTGCTTTTTTACCCAGCATGTGTTGTTTCCCATGCGTGGTAGAGATGGTCTGGATTTAATTTTCAGTAGTGAAGAAAGTATGGTTAGAAATGTGCTAAGTAGCAGTAAGGTAGGGTGTAGTGATCATGACCTGATTAGTTTTGATCTGTATTGTTTCACAAAGGTTTCTCCAGACAATAAACTGGTTTCAGATTTTAGGAATGCTGACTTTGCTGCACGTCAGGATAATTTGTCATTCGATTGGACTTCTTTGCTTCGTGAATTAGATCCTTCTAAAGCATGGGATGTTTTCCGAAGTATAGGTTTGGAGGGTGTAAATAGGTTTGTAACATTAAAAAAAGTCTGTAGGCATAATCAGCCAGTGTGGACGTCTCGGAAGGTTTTGCAGGCTGTTTGAAAAAAGAAGAAGTTGTGGCGTTGTTATAAATGTAGTGGGTGTCCTGCGGAGCTTGCTTGTTATAAGGATCATGAAAAGTTCACAAAGGGTTTGATAAGAGATACTAAAGTGCGTTTTGCAAAGCGTTTGTCCAAAGAGGTTAAGATTAATCCTAAGTTGTTTCATTCGTATGTTTGCTCAAAGCAAAAAACAAGGAAAGTAATGATGGTGTCACTATTAATAGTGCTAAGGATATGGCTGAGGTTTTAAATGACTACTTTGTGTATGTTTTTACTAAGGAGTCCCCTGCTGATGATGTTGTGGATTATCTAGTGTGCACTCTCCAGTATCCATTAAGAATGTTGATTTTTTAGTTCATGTTGTGTAGAAAAAGTTGAAGGGTTTGAATTAAAATAAAGCACCCGGTCCTGATGGTATACGTCCTGCTGTCTTAAATGAGTGTTCTGATGTTCTTTCTGTTCCCCTGAGTATTATCTTTTCAAAGTGCTTTGATGTTGGTGTTGTTCCTAGTGATTGGAAAATTACTAATGTCACTCCTATTTCTAAAAAGGGTGACCACATTTTGCCTTGTAAGTATAGGCCAGTGAATCTTACTAGTGTTGTGTGAAAGGTCATGGAGTCCATTGTTAAGATGTACTAGATCATTTACTGGTCAGTGATTTGTTGAATTTGTCCCAGCATGGGTCTTACCTAAGAGGTCTTGTGTTTCTAATTTATTGGAGTTTCTTGATGATGTTACTAAACAAGTTGATTGTGGTCATAATGTGGATGTTATTTACTTGGATTTCCCAAAAGCATTTAATAAGCTTCTATTAGGCAGGCTCATGATGAAAACAAGAGCACTTGGTATGGAAAGAAAGTGTGCCAGTTGGATATATTCTTGGTTAGTTGACAGGTCACAAAGAGTTGTTGTTATTGGTGAAGTATCTCCATGGAAGAATGTTACAAGTGGTGTTCCTCAGGGTTCTGTATTAGGTCAGTTTCTTTTCTTATCTTCATTAATGATATTGATGTTTCCCTTGGCTCCAGGATTTGTAAATTTGCTGATGACACTAAGCTGTACAGGATTGTTGATGATGCTAGGGATTCTTTACTTTTGCAAACTGATCTGGATAAGTTAGTTTCTGGGTCCCAAACATGGCAGATGTCATTCAATGTTGATAAATGCAAAGTTATTCATTTTGTTCAGAACAATTTGGTTTTTGATTAGTGCATGAATGGTTCAAATCTTGGTTGTGTTGATCAAGAAAGGGATCTAGGTGTTGTCATTACTAGCAATCTGAAACCTTCTAAACAGTGTGCTTTAGCAGCTGCAAGGGCAAATAGGATGCTTGGTTTGATTAAAAGAAATTTTTGTTTTCTTCGTAGAGAGGTTGTTCTTAATTTGTATAAGCAGTTAGTCAGGCCTCACCTTGAGTATGCTATTCAGGCTTGGAGTCCCTTTTATGAGAAGGATAAGCTCATTTTGGAGCAGGTTAAGCAAAGAACCACTAGACTTATTCCCGAAATAAGGAATCTTTCATGAATTTAGGTTGCGAATTCTTGGTTTGACCACTCTTGAGTTGAGAAGAGTATGTGGCGATATGGTTCAGGTTTTTAAATTCCTATCTGGTAGTGATGCTTTGACTTCCTGTTTGTTATTTCTTGCATGTTTCAGCTAATCCTCATGTGACACATGGTAAAAGTTTGAAGTTGACCAAAGAGTTCTAATGGATAGATATTTGGTATTTTAGCTTTTTGCAAAGAGTTGTTAATAAGTGGAATGGTTTGCCTGAATGGGTAGTTAGCTCCAATTCTGTTCACAATTTCAAGGTCAACATTGATAAGTTTTTTTACTAACTCTGGGCATCTTTGATTTTTTTTTTTTTGTGGTGGTGGTGATGTTAGTTTGTGCTTTTTATGGGGTGACTAACCTTCCTAGCCCTTAATCTTGTTTTGTTATGTAATGTTATGATGTGAAGAGCCAGGGTATTGTGAAAAGGGTGACTGCACAGCTAGGCCATGTGTGTAACCTGTGGCAGAGCATTCATTTGATCTTGAAAGGATGTTTTCATCAGTGAGTTATAAACACTGGTGTTTTTGAGTGCAAGAAACCAAGTCATTCATCAATAATTCTTTTCCGTTTTCTTCAGGCCTTTGATAAAGATGACCCCAAGTCGGACAATTCCCAAATTTTGTTCAGCATTGATTCCACTCTGTTCAGAATCCACCCCACTCTGGGTAACATCTCTACAGCTGACGCGCTTGATGTTGAGAGTGCAGATCGTATCGATTTCCAAGTCACTGTTCGAGATAGAGGGCAGTCTCCAAGAACTGACACTGCAGTAGTGGTTGTTATCATACAAGACGTGAATGAATTCCAACCGGTTTTTGAACCAGCTATATATGAAGTGGTGATACCAGAAAATATTGAGCTGGAGAACTTTCTCACAGTTATGGTAATGTCCAGATGATGTTATGACATGTATGATTTTTGAATGATGTCAGCAGCAAACATTTTCAAAAAAATTCTGCTTATTGTCTATCCCATAGTTCTGATCTGAACATTTTCTTTTTGTATGTTTTACATTAACCCAGACTATTATCACTTTATTTTCAGTCAAATTAAAAGTGTTGAAAAAGGAAAACCAGTTTGCTTGTGTTAGTAAAATTGTGTAATCATGAGAACCTTTACGTCATTTCCGGTTGTGGAACACGCAAGATCCCTGTTTGTACAGTCGCACAGTGGCACATTGTGTGAGTGAAGTGTCATGCACAGTGCATAACCTTATGAGAAACATGACTATTTTCAGCGTGTTTGTCAGAAAGAAAAACTTAAAGTGAAATATTAGTATCATAATACTACAATATAGTAGTAACCAGACAAAATTACATTCAAGTTGAGAAAAAGAAAGGAAAAAAAGAAAAGAAAAAATTGAAATAAATGATTCTGTCAATATTCGAACTCACAATTGTTGGTCCGAAAAAGAACTGAAGTCTATCGCCTTAAGCGCCTGGGCTATATGAAGAGATATAATTCTCTGGGGTTTTATCTAATATATATAAGGGCCAACGAATTGTGCAGCAAATGGTTGAAATTTCAACCAATCAAACAATTTGAATCAAATTCTAACATTGTGTGTCCATATGGCAATTTCACCTCTTTAATCTGAGGAAAACCTTATTTTATTTCCTTTTTCCTCTTTTGAAGGCTTTTGACCGTGATGCATCAGCAGATTTTAGTTATTCTCTAAGCTGGGGCAATGAATCCATATTTGCTGTTGATAACACATCGGGAGTCCTGTCTCTTCTTACCTCTCTTGATTTTGAAGAGGAGACGTCTTACTTCCTGCAGGTTGAGGTTGTTGATGAGTATTATGGAGAATCAGCCGTAGCAAATATTTCAGTAATGGTTGAGGTATGTGTTGATTTTTCCTGTAGGGAAAATGATGACTTGTTATAAATGGCTGTTCACTCTCAAGTGCAGCATGAATTTTGTGATATTTGTAACCATATTGAATTGATAATTATTAATAAGTGGTTAAACATGTTAATTGATTTAGATAGGAATAACATTTACACAGTGAGTGAATCTTATTCATTAAAAGGAAGTGGGGGGGAGGGTGGACTTTTTAGCCATATTTCTAAATTTTTCAGCCAAGTTTCTTTTGAATGTTTGACCTTTTGGGAAGATGTTGGAGATGGGGGTGGAGGGAGGGGGGTGAAAGACTTGGTCAACCCCTAGCTATACTATATACCCATGATGTTTTCCCATTAGAAAAACCTTCTCGAGCTCTTATCGAACTCTGTATCTTTGGAATTCATGCTCTCCCAAGCAAAAGGGGAATATTTATCACTTCCACGAATAAGTATACAGAAGGAATGGGCATTCTATTGATGTTATGAATGTATTTTTACATATTTTTCAGGATAAAAATGACAATGCACCTGTGTTCACGCAGAGAGTGTATGAAGTGGAGATGAAACATGATACACCAAGAGCGACGATTATACTGGATGCAATACTAGCGACAGATGCAGATCAGCAGGTGAGTTGCATTATGGGTTGGATTTATAGGCTTTCGTATAACTTTGATCAAGGTCTAAACATGAGAGCATGATCAATAGCTGATGCTTTCAGCCACCTAGCGTGATTAACTGCATAGGTATGAGTCAGGGGTGTAGGAAGCAATATGAAAGTGATATGGTGGCAGAGATACTGTAAGTGTTCATACTTTTACCTAACAGTTTGTAGCTAAGCAATCCTTTGGTTTAGGGGATTACTCAGAATATAGATTAAACTGTATTAAATACCTATATACAAGTATATAGACCTTTTTAAACCAATTTTATCCAAACATAATTGCTTCAGTACTTCAACCAATCAACTGCTGGGGGAATTTTCCCTTTGTTTCCTAACCAGAGTCAGGTGCAGTTTTGAGGAATGAAATGTAAACAGCATATGCATGCATACTACCTTCATGTATAACGCATGTATTATATGGCACTTGAAAACATTTTTCAGAAGCTTGGTCCCATGCCATGTGTGAATTGTGCAGATGGCCAAGATTCCCCCAGTATTTGATTGGTTGATAAAATTCCTGCAGTATATGATTGGTCCATTATGGACGTGAATTTCGGCCATGTGACATTAATTAAATTAGTTTTCCAGAAATTACGATTTAGACTTGAAAAGGTCATTTTCACAGTTTTGCTTGATAGTCCAACTTGTGTAATATTATTTAAGCTCACTTGAGAAGTCTAAGTTACCCACACACAATGATTTCTTAGTGAGTCTTCACTGATTTTGTTTAATAGCTACTTCATGTGATGTACTCTTTACATCACAATCTACAATTGTACATGATACACCCTTTTCAATAACAACAGATGACTTGCTTATGTTAGGTATAATTAGTGTCATGTCACATTACTTGTAAAGTGTGAGAAAGGGAATCAGATTGTTTATCCCCCAAAAGTAAAATTCACATTTTGTTTTCTGTAATTTTGGATATGCTAGTGTCATCATCTCTTTAATTTGTATAAAAAAGTCAGACCTCTAAACATTCTACATCGATTTGTAAAGTTATAAATGCTCAAACCCATCTCAAACTTGTTGGAGTTTATATTCTGGGTTCCTCACATACCTTTGTATGCTAATTTTGTATTGGAGGTATATGAACGCAACTACCTCCCTGGATCGTTTCTTGTGCTTGATTCAAATACCAAACTTATTGTGCTTGCATAAAAGGATTAGAAAAACAAAACATTGAATTCATGCAAGGGGATTTACACAAATTAATGAATAATGTTGAGACAGAGTGTTAATGCATATTTAATGCACAAGGCAAAGGACTTTGGCCTCAGTAAAATGACCAAACTTTAGGAGGGTCATTCTCGAGTGAAAAGTCCTCTGAACTGTGCATTAAATACGCATATAGATACGATGCCAAAAACATTAATGTTTTCATAAAATTTTCGTGTTAGATTGTTTAAAATGCATAAAAACAACAAAAAAGAATGAAAAATGAGAAAAGTTTACATCCTTTTTTTCGGTGTGTTAAGAAATTCACCTGTTGTAGAAATGGAGTAAACCAAATACTGAAGATTGTGCATCATGTGAATTTAATGTTTAAATACAATTTAGGTCCTTAGGTCCTTCATCTTGGGCTCGAGCCACATAACTGCTGTTCAGTGATGTGAGTCAGATTAGTTCTTGGCTGAGCCTAAATATAAATATACATTATATGCTTGGGAGGACTTTGCGATGGACCATTCCTCGTAAGATGATTATTTTATCATGGGCCAACCAAAATACCCAAAACTTCACCAAAGTTTTATACATTCGTGAGCATAAGGGTTAATTGGTGGCTATCAATTGCAGCTGATTTTGAAATACACGTGAGGCAAAAATCATAGCTCACTTTCTCTATTGCAGATATAAGTTCAATGAAGGTACAGAGTAGAATGTGAGCTTGTTTTGAAGTGCAATATTTGTCCTTTTTTTAGGGTAATCCCAATTCAGAAGTGATGTACTCTGTGTTCCAGGCCACTGATGAGTTTTATTTCCCTGAGCCATCCGAAGGCAAATTGGCTACACGAGGCATCAGCACTGACATCGATCAACTAAGCTTTGTGGTATGTTCAACTCCCTGCCTGTTTATGAAATATAACCAAATATAGTGAGTGAATCGAATTTGAACCACCCCCGATTTCAACCACCCCCGAATTTCAACAACCCCTGGATTTCAACCACCCCCGAATTTCAACAACCCCTGGATTTCAACCACCCCCGAATTTCAACCACCCTTGAATTTTAATCACCCCTGAATTTCAACCACCCCCGAATTTCAACCACCCCTGGTTTTACCCTCCTTAGAAAGGTTTGACAAAATTGTAACGATTGCCAATTGTTTATTAAACTCCACTTCCACTAAATAAATGACTCGTACTCTGATTGTGCAGTTCTAAAATAAATATCCACAGAATTTATACAACAATTGGACATTAAAAGTTTTATTGGCACATATGCTGGGTATTTAGGCATGTTTAACACATGGTGGTTGAATTTTGGGTCAGTTGCAGAATGTTGGAATTGAGCAAAACTGTGATTTACATGTAATTTTACCAATATTCAACAAAGCGACACCACATGTCCTGAATCGATCATCATACATATTAAGGGGTTTGGAGAACAAGTTGGAACATTGATGAGTCAAAAGTGTATTTTTTTTTTTTTTAAATAGCAATTTTGGTCCTTAAGTAGTTAAAATTCTTACCTACCCTGCTACTGTTTAATTTATTAACCTTTTTGTCTCGCCTGCAAAGCAGGATGAAGAGACATAGAAATCATCCTGTCGTTTTCGGCTTCAGCATCCACAAATTTTTACGTGAGCTCTTAACTTCAGTTGTGAATGGTGTACATTCATGTAACTTGGGGTAGAGGACATGAGTACTGTTCAAATGAGCATGATTGGGGGGTTGTGTGTGCATACTAATTAGTTTATTTGCATAACAATGAAAACATTTCTAACTATGATATCTCTTAATGTGGATGTGCTTAAAGTGGATGTGGTGATTTTGTTTGCACAAATGATCATATATGTGAAGAGCATTGTCTGCACTTTATGCTGAGGTGTAGTGTGCATATTAATCAGGTTATTTGCATAACTTCTGTACAAAATGTGTAACCTGCATAAGATCATAACATAAGTTATAAATGGTGCACATTCATGTAACTTAGCACAGGGGTAGAGGACATTGGTACTTTTCAATTGAGCATGATTGGGGAGGGGGGGTGTGCATACTAATAAGCTTATTTGCATAACAATGAAAATATTTGTATCAATGATATCTCTTAAATTGAAGTGGGTGTAGGGATTTTGTTCACACAAATTATCATATATATGTAAAGTAAAGAGCACAGTCTACACTCAATGATGAGGTGTAGTGTGCATATTAATTAGGTTATTTGCATAAGAATAGGCTTTCATACAAAATATTTAACCTGAGATAATAACTTGGTACAGTGGTAGAGGGCATTGGTACTGTTGAGTTGAGATGATTGGGGTTGTGTGTGCATACTAATTACCTTATTTGTATAATAATACACATCTTTGTGTCTATGATATCTCTTAAATTAAAGTGGGTGTGGGGACACTTTTTTTCTAATCTATGTTACTTGTAAAAACATGGAATATAAATTGCAAATATAATTTCAAAATGAGAAAATCAAAAATATATGACATTGACAGTTTTTGGAGATCAAGGCTGTATTCTTGTTTTTATCTATTGCATTTCAAATATTCATAAGACCATGAACCAAGAGGTATAACTCCTGCAGCTTTGTTACTATGTTTTCGAAAGTGTCATACTCCCACTTCATTTTGCTTTTCCCGTTATATTTTACTAGGTACAAATAATAGCAGTGGACCAAGGGGAACCACCATTGAAAGCTGAGGCCACCGTCATGATCAAAGTCAGGCTAGATAAGCCTCTTTTCCAGGAAAATCCAATCAGGTTTTTAACTCTTTTTTTTGTCTCAGTTTTATGTAGACACATTTTTCTATTTAAATTCTCTAATAAAAGGAGTGATAAAGGAGTGAGCGTAAAGATATGTAAAGTTTGTAATGTCCAATTGGAATCTTAATTCAATGCTTGTAATTTCTTTCACAAATTTTAGTTTTTAAAAAAACTCTGAAAATGTAATTTACACTTTTAGAAGATGAATTGGAATGAAAATAAAAAATAATTTATTTTTTTTCGCAGAAGAATAAACAAAGTATTGGTTTTACATAAAAGAGGTCTACTCCACAAATTTGCATAATCATTAAAAAATGAAAAATGAAAAAGAAAAAAAAAAGCTGTAAAATTTTCTTTAATCTCCTTTGGCTTAAGTTGCCTCCTGCTGACCAAAAAACCTGTACAAAGTGTTGAGGCACTTCTTTAATCAAGTCCAGTCATTTGTGGAATAATTTTTTTTAAAGCTTGCTAGTTTAGAAAACATACCGTGTTTGTTGTTTAGCATTGAAGAAATTTAATAACATTTTTTAGGATGTAGCTCAAGTTGCCTCCTCCTGACTATAAACCTTTTACAAAGTGTTGAGGCATTTCTTTAATCAAGTCCAATGTTGCTTGCTAATTTCGAAAACTTTGTTGTTTATCATTAAAGAAATTTAATAACATTTGTTAGAATTAAAAAAAAAAAAATACTTTCAGACACACATTGCCATAGCAACTAGTGTCTTGTCATATTAGAATCTTAGAGGACAGTGTATTATTTTCATTTCAGAATCTCTGGTCTGATGGAAGGCTCCCCGGTGAATACACTAGTCATGGAAGTAGCAGCACTAGCCAATGATGGTGATGTCATCACCTATGACATCATTGATGGTAATATAGGAGGTAAGGTGGTTATTGTATTGGTTTGTCATAATTCTATTCTAATGTCAATAACAATTATTGAAATTTAAAACAATACCATGTATTGACAGGAGACAGTTCAATCGGCTGAGCATACGACTTAGATGCTGGAGGTCCCAGGTTCGAGTCGAACAGTGCTTTAACCAGTGAGTATTTTACAGATATGCAGAACAATATGCTGACATCAAGTTGTCTTCTGTGTGAACATTTTTTTCCCCACCAGACATTTGGGAAAGGTGGCCAATGGTTGGGTGGCACTCACTGTCCTTTGGATGGGACGTAAAGCCGTCGGTCCTGATGGTAGGATATTTACCCCCTGCCTGGTTATGTGTATACTTCTGCATAGTGCTACAAGAGTCAGTGTGATGTATTGAAAGCAACATTATTTTCTCTCAAACTTTTCATTCCGATACACTTTACCTTGCACTTTACCTCCTAAATTTTGTTTTGTATCGTCATTTTCTTGGACTCTCTGTGGATGAGTATCTGCTTTCAGTGAGACCGTTCTTTTTTGCTCTTTTTTTTTCCGTTGTGACCTGACTCTTATGCCTTTATTGATATCTGTACAGCGGTTCTCCCATAGTAGTTCCACAAAAATTTTCTCTCTAGTTGCCTCTGGTCTCTCGGCCCTTGTTTTTTTCCATCATGACAAAAAGCTTCTGCCTTGACCCTCCCTCCCCTCCCCATGACCTACCTGCTACATCCACTGACCATTCTTCAGCCCCAGTCATCAAAATTCTAATCATACAGACCACCAATAAACCAAGAAGTTTTAAACGAGTTTCAAGTCGATTTCTCATACACAAGGCGTTCCACGGCCTTGTTGGTACCCTCCCCAAGGTCTCTACCCTTAGATCCGGCAATCTCCTGGTGCACTGCACCAGGGACACTCCAGCCATCACCCTCCTTACCGCCAAAACCCTAGCTAATACTGGTATTGACGTTACAGTGAGCCCCACCATTCCCTGAACTCCAGCAAAGGCTTCATTAGAACTAGAGACGCTGCCTACTTGACCGATGATGACCTTGTAGAGCAACTTGCTCACCAACATGTTACTGAAGCCCATCGTCTCGTCCTTAAGAGAGATGGTGCCGAAACACCCACCATTACCATATTCCTGACTTCTGCCACACCAACTCTCCCCTTCCACATCACTGCTGGATACCTGAGAATTCCAGTCACCTCTTACATTCCCAACCCCCTGCATTGTCATAAGTGCCAGAGGTATGGCCATGAAAAAAACTCCTGCCGCAGCCAAGCACGCTGTGGCAACTGTGAAGCCCCGGACCATGACAGCACCTCCTGCACCAACACCCCACTCTGCACCAATTGTGATGGTGCTCACACAGACAACCATCCCTCCTTCTCAAAAGGCTGCTCCACCTGGCTTTAGGAAAAGCAGATATCCAAACTGGAAACCCTTACTCCCAACGTCACTTATCGGAGGCCAGAAAGCAATTTCTCGCTTCCCTCCACACCAAACCTTCCTACTCGAGCGCAGTCTCCTCTAATACCAATACCACCCCCCCCCCCCCAACACAACTAAAACTGACTCACATGCCTAAACTGACCTCACCTGGCTCTTCTTACCCAGTCCTAAGCCCATCACCATTGCCAACAATCCAAACACACCCATTACCCATACCACCTTCACCGCCACTTCTCTTTCCAACCTTCCTTCCTTCTCTAAGACCCCCGCCGTCACTTACCCCAACATCTCTAATGCCATCAAACTCAAGCCAACCTGGCTAACAATTATCAAACCAACAAGCAACCAATCAACAAACAGCCCATTATCCAAACCCACATGTATGACACTGAAGAGAGCATGGGTTGTTCAATTACCGAACACACTTCTCGTCCAACTTTAAAAAACAACCGCTCCCAAAAAACGGGGACAGATCCGAAGAGAAAACAAGCCAACTCAGACCCAAGAGATCTTCCTCTAGATAACCCCGTGCATCCTTATGGCATGCAACAAACAATTACAATAACACCTACAACATTGTACAATGGAACATTAGGAGTCTTAAGGCCAATTCTGAAGAAATTGACCTACTGGCCACCACCTTCAATCCGATCATCTTCTGCCTATAAGAAACCTTCTTGAAAACTACTGACCATTATTCCCTCAAGGACTTCGCTTGCTACCATAAACATTAAGTGGATGCCGACAAGGCCTATGGGGGCGTCTCCATTCTCGTTAGACACAATATCCCACGCAGCCCTGTTCATGTGAACACCGAACTTCAGGCCATATGTATGTCTATCTCCCTCCACGAAACCTTCACTCTTTATCTATCTCCCCCCAACACCAACGACCAGCCTTAGCAACCTTATCTTTCAGCTCCCATCCCCCTTCATCTTTTTTGGTAACTTCAATGCCCACAAGCCCCTATGGGTTCCAATACCACCACTCCCAGAGGCAAGCATATCGAAAACACTCCCTGACAGCACAACCTCTCCTTGCTCAACACTAACTCCCGACCTACCTTCACCCTACCACAGGCTCCCTCACCTGTATTGACCAGTCTATCTGTTCCCCCAACCTCCTTGATTTTGGAAGGTCACTGCTGATCTCTGTGGTAGTGATGATTACCCTCTTCTTATTCACTCCAACCTTCAAACCTCCACAGACCACACCCCCAATTAGAACCTTGAGAAGGCCGACTGGCCCCTTTTGAAACCCTCTGTTACTCGCACCTGTCCCCCATCTCCTCGAGGGTGAGAATCCCATGTCAAACTTCAGTAACATCCCTATCAACATCGCCACCAAACCCTTAACCACCCCCCCCCCCAACCCTATGGTTCACTGATAACTGCAAAATTACCATCAAGAACAGGAAAAGGGCCTTCAGGAACTTCAAAACTAACCCGACTACCACAACCTCAACCTCTTTTGCATCAGCCGTGCCAAAGCCAGACGCACTATCAAGGATAGTAAAACCAACACTTGGAACAACTTCATCTCTTCTCTCACCACCAGCACCCCCACTAAGAAGATTTGTAGATTGGTTAACAGCTTCCACGGCAGGGTGGGCAAGTCTCCCATCTCCCATCTCTCTTGGAATGGTAACCTTCTCACTGCGAAAAAGCACATCGTTAACCACCTTGCCGCCTCTTTCTGCAACATCTCGTCCTCCTCGGCTAACTACCCCAATGCTTTTAAAACCAAAAAAGCTAGCGATGAAGCCTGGAATATCGCCTTTCCCTTCAACAACACCGAGAGCTACAACACCCCTCTCACCTTTTCTGAATTAAACCAAGCCATCCACGACGCTGGCTGCACCTCCCAAGGGCCCAGATAACATCCTCTACCAGTTCCTGAAACAAGGCCACCACTACCCTACTAACCATCCTCAACCACATTTAATCCTCACACTCCTTTCCCCCTATCTGGAGGACAGCTATTGTCACCCCCATCCGTAAACTGGGGAAGGACAGTATGTAGCTTGGCTTTGCACATATTTTCTTAAATTGGAAGTTGTATTACAATCCAGGATGTAGTTTTGGGAATGTCTAGGGGTTGGAGGAGGGTACAGGTTGGAAAGGGGGCTTAATGACATTCTTTTATTGACAAGTTAGGGCCTCTCCTTTCTTTGTTATTAAATTGACAGAACTAAAAGACGTGTTGTAGTTATAAAGACTGCTAGGTTTTACATGTTTTCTGAGTTACTGGGTGAGGTAACCTTGAGCTTTTTTGTCATAAAATATCTTGGAAAACTTAAAAGATATTTTGAAGCTTGTAGGGCAAATGAAAATGTAAGTGTATCTTTCAAAGCTCAAGTAATTTGAATTCATCTGCCCCTGCTACCCTATTTCTGAATATACTTCCCTCTATACATTCTCTATACTAGCTTTGAATAGTCGAGCATGCTGTCATTTTGACAGTTCTAGTTTCATTTGTTAAAGGATTAGTTCAGTGGTTAAGCATGTGTATATTATATGAAAGAGGGCTTCAAAAGAAACCAAATGGTGAATAGTGCTCAAAAATCTTACTCTGTTAAGGAGATGTTCAAGTTAAAGCTCTGTCTTATCTGTGTATAAATGACTGATGTAGTAAGTGTACTATGGAATGTTGGCATTTTCATCCTCACATTCTTAGCAATTGTTAATGTATGTTAAAGAAAGTTTATTCAATTTTTTCACTATTTAAATTAATTTTCCTCGAACTTTCTTTAGGTGGTATATTATAAATACCTTTCCTGAATTCAGTTTTACTACTTTTTTGACACATCCCATGGTTTTTAAGCCACAAAATTGCAGGACAAAGTATGATAGAATAAATCAAGACTGAGGAATCTGAGGCTATGACATCACAACTAGTCTGATTTCAGTCATTTCTACAAAATAATACCAAACTTTAAACTTATATCTCCTTAAGAGAATAAGATTTTTGAATGGTTTTCACTATTTTGTATCTTTTGAAGTCCTCTTTCATATGAGATAAACATGCTTGACCCCTGAACTAATCCTCTAATCATTTAGAGTCAGTCAGACCCCATTTTAATTGTCAGCATGTTTCATGGCCTCTTCCTCTCCAAACAGAAATGTTGAATATTATAGTCATATAATTGAAATTATTTTGTACTAGGTGACCGTGAAAGAAAAGAAAAGAGTTTTTTTATCCATTTTAAATTGAAAAGTCCTATTTTTTATTGGAGGGAGAGGGGCATTTCATCCTCATCCAAATGGCTTAAAAAACTCTAGACATCTCTATATATGCATGCTGTCAAGCTTCATCCATGAATTGGGCTGGGGATGTAACTTGAACAGAAAGGGCATAATTTATGAGGGGGAGGGGGGAACTAAGAGAAACCCATTGGATCAAAGAATATTATGAACTTTTAAAATATCACCTTAAAATGCATGGGTGGAATGTTTCATGACTCCCCATCACAGAAAAGAGTTTGGCCCACTTTTAAATGACAAGTTTTTTCATTAGGTTTGAAGATGTAGATAGATATCTTGGGTAATTTGCATCCAGTATTTAACAGTTGAGTTTATGTAGAGATAATGCACCTGTGAAGAACTGATGGATGAGGATTCGCCGAGAATTAAACCAGGAACATTTAACTTGCCAATGTCATGATATGACCACTAGACCAAAGTATTTGTTTCTTTTAAACGTTTAGATAATTTCACAAAGTCACTAATGATGACCAACCCATGAAATATCCTTTGCAACTTGTGATTGTTTAACATTGAAAAGGAATGCACTTCAAATGCAATTCAAAGGTGGCAGTCTAGCCGCCGTCTATTAGTTCATCTAGTCGTTGTCCTGGGAGAACAATAATGCTATTATTACAGACAGTAAACAAAGGAATTAGGTTTATTATAGGTAGTAATTCACAACTGTATAAAAGAGATTGATTTAATAGAAATTTACAGGTTGTGGGTGGAGTCAAGATATATGTTTTTTAATTTTAAAATTAATTATGTTAATTACATATGACATTTTAAGGGACTAGTTCAGTGGTCAAGCATGTCCATCTTATATGAAAGAGGACTTCAAAAGAAACAAAATGGTGAAAAAGCCTGCATTCAAAAATCTAATTCTGTTAAGGAGATATTCAAGTTTAAAGCTCTGTCTTATCTGTGTATAAATGACTACTATGGAAAGATGGCATTGCCATCCTCACATTCTTAACAATTGTTTATGTAATATAAAGAAAGTTTATTCAATTTTTTCACTATTTAAATTATTTTTCCTCAAACTTTTTTCCAATGGTAGATTATGATTACCTTCACAAGATTCTATTTTACTACTTACATGACATATCCAATGGTTTTTAGGCCACAAAATTGCAGGACAAATATGATAAAACACATCAAGACTGAGGATTTTGAGGCTATCACATCACAACTAGTCTGATTTAAGTCATTTCTACACAAATGATGCCAAACTTTAAACTTAGATATCTCAACAGAATAAGATTTTTGAATGGTTTTTCACTATTATATTTCTTTTGAAGTCCTCTTTCATATAAGATTAATTTGCATGACCCTTGAACTAATCCTTTAACAACATAAGCATCTGCCCACTATATAATGACATAAGCATAACACATGAGAAGCAAAACTGGCATGCACTTGTAAAGATTTGAAAAAATGAAGATTGTTGCACTAAGCCCCACCCACTCATTATTATGCATGATATTGACACCAAAGCAATGGGGACCATCTTTGAGTCATGATTAATCAATGTGCCAAATTTGACATGCCACTGATGTATGGTTCACAAAATACTGTGTTTACAAGCTGTTTTCAGTGAAACAACATTATGCCCCACCCATAATTCACATCAGTGATTTTAAACATTTTGATAAGCTAGGCATCTACACCAACCCTAACACCTTAGTTATGCTAAAGACAATGCAAAACAGATAGATATATGGTTATCAAGATATGAGCATCTGAAGATATTTCTAAAGCTAAAAGAATTTCCTTTTTTGTCTAGATTCTTTCAAGATCTCCTCAAACTCTAGCATCTGTGTCATCTATACCAATAGAGTCCTTGACAGAGAGACTGTGAATGTGTATACGCTGCAGATATCAGCAGTGATCTCAAATTCCAACTTGAATAAAAGACGGAAAAGAAGCGATGGTATTTGGTTTTCATATCTTTGCTTCTAGTTTTGAGTAACTTTAAGAAATGATATAGGTGACAAATTATCAAGAATAGTACTCCTGGCTTCATTCCTTGCATTGCCCTCCAGGTCCCTTTCTCCCCAAATAATCTCATGTGCTGTATAATATATTTTGTTTTTGTTGGTTTGTGGTGCACTTTATAATGTTTTAGGTCATTGGTCTTTATGGTATTAAAACCTTGTACTGCAGACTAGCTATTGTACTAAATACTTAAAAGGTATTTGGACAGGTAGAGATTTTATATTCAAGAACAAGCGTTACATTATCCACAGATTAGTCTTTAAGTTAAGTCTTTAAATTACATCAAAAGCACCAGCAGTTTCTGAGTTATAGCCAATCAAAGTTTGAAGAATGTTTAATGTATGTAAAAGTTGTGATGTATGATAGATGGGACAGCTCAATATTTTTCTTGTACTTCTTTAAATTTCTGTTCTAAATTTCAGTCAATGAAATTCACCAGAATGTATTATCCTGCCCATTCCTATGATGGAAATTTTCAACCTCTTTGTCATTTTTAACCTCTCCCATTCAAATAACATTGGTGAATGGTTGCAAAACTATAGAATAACATAATAATTCATTGGTTTTCCCTTGTCAACGTCACACAGTTTCAATCAAATTTGCATAATTTATTGTATTAAGGCATTAAATTTCAAAATGGTCAAATTTGCTATTTTCATGGTTTATAATTTATTTCTTCCAATTAAGATCAATTTGTTGCTACCTGCCCATAGACCTTTAATAATAATAATCTAAAAAAATGCATGTCACTTTTGAATCCTGCTGGTTCTTTTGTATTTGAAGAAAATTATGTGATGATCTTGTTGCTGCTTGAATGTTATATCTTTTTGTTCATTTTGATTCCTCAACCTGGTGATTAACTTTCTTTTTTCTAATTGTTTTGTAACAGATGCAAGCATTTTGGAGCTCATAATTGAAGTTGGAGATGTAAATGATAACCCTCCAACCTTTGACCAAGAGATATATTACAGTGGTGTTTCACAGAATGCAAAGATTGGCACAGTTGTGACAACAATCATGGTATGTTAGTATTTCCTCTGTATGTTACTTGTGGATATAGAGGTTTCACAGGGATGTAAGGCTTCCAAGATTTTCCCGGAATCCTGAATATTTTGCCGGGTATTTTAATTATTTTTGCGTTTATTTTTTTGTTATTTTATTCTATTTCTTAATCAAATTTTGTTTTAATCAAACATTTTTTTCTTAAATCTTATTCTTAACAGTAAACAGAAACTCAAACAAAATATGTGAAAGGCTTAAAGGAGACACAAACTCGCAGAATGATTTGGGTACAAATGTATGAAGATTTCAAAATTCAATTCCGTTTCCCACAAAAATCAACCAGTTTCCAAGTTTGAGGCCCTATGGAGGTTGCTATGTTGTGAAATATATTTTGAAACTGCCAGCTTTCAGGTCAGAGAGTGAAGTTTTAGAAGTAGTTCTGGTTTTTGTTCCCATGAAATATTTATATGGCTTTTATTTCTTTATTAAAGTAATAAGCGCCCTTAAATTTAATATGTTTTACCATAATATAATATAATTCTGTTCAAACTGTAAAGCTTTATAGTAATTCTGTCCAAAAAATATAGCGTTATGTAAAAAAGAACAAATTCTGATCAGGCTGCAAAATAATAATGCACCCCTTTGTATTAGCATTGACAATAGTACTTTCACTAAAAAAGACAACATTGAACATTGTCAATTAGGATATAAGTGTGAATAATTTAACAGTTTTTACATGCTTTAGAAGTGCAGTTTGAAAGATTATTTGCTTTATATTGAAGATTATATTTTTCTTTCCGTGAGGATAATATATATATCCAGTTCGCTGGAACTCTCTCGTAGTAGGCCTATGTTATGCTAGTTTATTACCGTAGGCTTAGCTTAGTAGGTTTTGGTTCCAATGCGATAGTATCAGGAATCTATGCGGTCATAATGGCATATGTGGGTGTGGGGGTAGGTGTGTGCACTTCTGGTGGAAACCGTAGACTAAAGTCTGGATACACACCTTCTAACTGTGGACTCACTGACAATCGTGAATGTCCATGGTTTGTTTTTCATTAAATTCCTGATGTTTATGTTTTTATCATGGCCCCCACAAGTTTCTGCACCATTCTGATCCTTAGTCCACGTTTACCCAGTTTGATTCAGGTTTGCTATACACAAAAGTGTTTGGTCTTCGCTATCCTACACACATTTTGTTTTGCTGGTTGAAAAAGTGTGTCCTTGATTACATGGTAAAATGCAGAAGACACTCTCGATTCTAGTTTTCTCGAGCATGTACCGAAAAGTCTTTTGAATGGAAGATACAGTTTATAGTAATTTGGCGGGGAATAGTTGTAAATTGTTTGGTATTCTTATTTAACTCATGAATTGGTACTCTTCTTGAAGGAATTTCAATCAATCATAAATCTGTGCAAAAAATAACAGATTAAAATCACATCTTAATTTGTTAATACATTTTTATAGTTATTTTTCTATAGTTGGGCCCTATTTTGTCTTATTCCTATCACTCATTATAAAATAACACTTGAATGCTTATGAAGCAAGCAACAGAGTAGAAAATATGAATTTACTTAAATACATCAACATTTAGAACACATCACTATTCTAATTAACCGTCTTCACTTTGACAGTTTGAGTAGAAAGTAACCAATTTCTAGAACTGATAAATTTGGCAATTTCTGTACAAATCTATCCTTAATTTCTTTTTGAATAAGATATATTTTAAAATTATAAAAATTATTTTCAATAAGGCATAAAATGTTTCCAATTGCTTGTGTGGTGCATTGGATCCAAGAATCATACACTTACAGTATTGTATGTACCCCTAATTTTTGGAGCTGCATATTGACACTGAACTTACTAGATTGTTGGTTGATAACGTGAACAATAAACCAACATCATTTATTATGAAACTAAACATATGCTCCTTACATTTTTTTGCTGCATTTATTCGGTGAACATTACACTCAACATTATATTGGGGGGGGGGGGAAGGGTATTGGGGGGGGGAAGGGGGGTCTATATTGCAAGCATGGACATTCCACTTCACATTTAATTCGTGGTGTTGCATTGAAATCATGGACATAACACTGCACAGTCAATTTATGGGGCTATACTGAAACCGTAAACATAACACTTCACAGTCAATTTGTGGGGCTGAAACCGTGGACAACACTTCAGTCAATTTGTGGGGCTGCATTAAAACCATGGACATTACACTTTACATTCAATATGTGGAACTACATTGAAACTGGACATAACACTTCAGTCAATTTGTGGGGCTGCATTGAAACCGTGGACATAATACATCACAGTCAATTTGTGGTGCTGCATTGCGCTATACCATTCAATTTGTGGTGCTGCATAGCAACCGTGGATATTACATTACATAATCAATTGAAACATTAACGGTTAGCAGCGTATTACCAAGGCGTGTTCATGCATGTTTTTCCACTGATTACACTGATACTAGTACAGTTACCTGATACGTTGCCAACATTATAGATAGTCCAGCAAATAGGTACGAAAAATTGAAAACTACCGCCATCTTGGTTAATGGATAGATTTGCGATTTTCTGCTTTTCCCCCTTATCTCCCTTACAAACCTTCCATCTCCTCACTATCCTAACTCTTACACCATAATTCATTAACACCCTCTTGGCAGATTTGACTCTGACTGTCGTAGTGCAGTTAAACATCAACAAATCAAACCAAACCACTAAGGAGTAAGGATGTTTTTCATACTGCATGCCAAATTTCTTGCCTGTATCATGAAAATACCAAATGGCAAAAATAGGCAAAATACCTCCAGATGGTGGCCATTTTGAAAAATAACCACCATTCTGGTTAAGGTAAAAATCTATGATCACCCTCTAACTAGGCACCTTTCCATCGTTTTTACCAATTTTCATGCTTGTACTGTATCATACAGTGCACAATGTAAATACCTTTCTGCTGGACTAGTCGGCATCTTCCTATTGCAATTCAACTATTACTAGGAGTACTGGAACGTATTGTTCACCGTTAAGAAAAGCGCGATGTTTTGTACTTTCTGGAGTATATTCTTGTTGCTCCTGGTGTACTATATGAAAGATGTCAAAATAGATGTATACAAAGAGCATGATGTGTATCTCAGGATGTGGTGCCTCACCAAATGGCAGTCTGCTATGATAACGGTAGTATGCTATGATAATGGCAGTCTGCTATGATAACGGTAGTATGCTATGATAACGGTAGTATGCTATGATAACGGTAGTCTGCTATGATAACGGTAGTCTGCTATGATAACGGTAGTATGCTATGATAACGGTAGTATGCTATGATAACGGTAGTATGCTATGATAACGGTAGTATCCTATGATAACGGTAGTATGCTATGATAACGGTAGTATGCTATGATAACGGTTGTCTGCTATGATAACGGTAGTCTGCTATGATAACGGTAGTATGCTATGATAACGGTAGTATGCTATGATAACGGTAGTATGCTATGATAACGGTAGTATGCTATGATAACGGTAGTATGCTATGATAACGGTAGTATGCTATGATAACGGTAGTATGCTATGATAACGGTAGTATGCTATGATAACGGTAGTATGCTATGATAACGGTAGTATGCTATGATAACGGTAGTTATATACATCAATAGTTTTATTTCATGTTAGTGTTGAAAGGTTGTTTTTAATTTTCTGAATGAACTCCTTTTTGTTGTAAAGCACCCACTATTTTCTAGAGTTTTTTCTTTATCAGCAAATTTTCTTCATCATTGTTCAATAAATATAATAATTAAATACTAAACTTAAAACTATTTTGCAAGCTGTATTTTGCAAGCTCTAAATGTAGCAAGCAAACCAACTTTTGCTTGTGTGACCACGGTTTCAATCCAAACCCACAAGTGAAGTGTTAATTGTAATGTCTAGGGTTTGAATGCAGCACCACAATCAATTAAGCTCCATGTATCAAGTGTAAGGTTCTCCACAGTTTCAATGCAGCCCCACGAGTTAATCACAAGGTGTAATGTCCATATTTTAAATGTAGCCCCACGAATTAGGCATAACATGTAATGTCCACGGTTTGAATACAGCCCCACAAATTTAACTTGAAATGTAATGTTCAGGGTTTGAATGTAGCCTGATGAACTAAGAATAAGGTGTAACGTCCATGGTTTCAATGCAACTCCCAAAATTGAATGCTAAATATAATGTCTACTGTTTTAATGCAGGCCATCAAGTTAAAAATTGTGAAGTGTTAATATCCATAATTTGAATGCAGCCCCATGAATAAAGTGTAAGGTACGTGTTATGTCCACAGTTTCATTGCATCCAAACACATTAGGGTTTGAGCATATAGAGGTTCACAATATCAGTATCATGTGTTATGTACCATGTCAAGTATCATGATACATTCATGGATTCAATTCAGCCTAGAAGACTGGAAAAAAGTATTCAGTTGCAGTAAATCAATCCCATTTTTGAAAGATGACAAGATTGAAGGTGTTTCATTATCTACATTTTTGCACCAAATATCTATCTAATGAATCTAAGATTACAACCCTTTTTGATGAAATCAACCACCTAAGTTCCAGACGGCAAATCGACATACAGAGCCTTAATACGTATGTCCACGTTTCCATTGGAACTCTCCAGAAATGTCCATGGTACCATTGCAAAATAGCAAATTACGTCCACAATTTAATAGTAAATTTCGGATACAAGAATTTAGTGCATATGTCCTCTGGCAAAGCAAAATTTCAACGGAATAATGCTCACAGAAGAAGTCCACGTTTTGATAGTTTGAAAATTCTGTCTGTGATATCCACCAGATACACGTATGTGTGTGTGTATGACGCCCAGCTCATAAACACAATATCTCAAGAACGATACACTGGATTCCTGTCATATGGAGTACCTAGATAGCCCATGCCCTATCGTTTTTGATGGTGATGTCATGCATATTAATGAGTAGGCGGGGCTTAATGTACAGTCTGGGAAAAAATACAACCGCATATCTGTTTTGTTTCATATTTGGTATAATTATGATGTTCGCTAGTGTGTATATGCTTATGTAAGAATGTTAGATTTCATTAATATGCATAGTGGGTGGGGCTTAATCTGATTTTGCTGAAAAAAGGTTGTAAACACGGTTTCTAAAGAATGGTAAACTGGATTCATGTCATGTGGTACACAAATAGCCCATGGTCTACAGATGTACCCTATCGTTTTTGGTGGCACTGTCATGCATATTAATAAGTAGGCAGGGCTTAATGATAAAATCTTAGAATGCTCATATTCTAACAACCACAAGACTGATTTGTTTAAAGTTGGTACAACTATGTTGTTAACTAGTAAGTACATGTTCATGTTACCAAAATGTTGACTTTCATTGATATGCACAGTGGGCGGAGCTTAACATGATTTTGTTGAAAAGAACTTGTAAACACAATATCTCAAGAACGATACATGGGATTCATTTTATATTTGGTATACGATAGCCCATGGTTTGCTAATGTGCCCTATTGTTTTTGGTGGTGGGGTCATGCATATTAATGAGTAGGCAGGATTAATGTGAAAATCTTCTCGGTAGGTTTCTCAAAAATGCTCTTTGTGCACTCAAAAAGTTAAATTTATCTGAGCCATTAGGCCCATAGGGTCAGTGCTTATCCCTGGTTTCCATGGCACAAGTGAATGAAACTGCATGACTCCCCCTCGACAGAACGCCAGTTCATCACAGATTAACTCCACAGTAATGGTGGTACTCATTTTACAGCTGAGTGAACTAAAGCAATTATGCACAAGGACACAATGCAGTGCTCGTGGCGGGATTTGAAACTGGTATCTTTCACATTCGAGCAAGACTCCTTAACCACTGAGCCACTGCACCTCCTAATAAGAATTCAATATTTACATAAATTTGACTGAATGAACTATATAAAATCATTTCTTTAACTGTCTACTTATATGAATTTTGAAAAACTGTATTGTTTAACTAGTTCCAACTAGTATTTCAAACTTCATCTCAAAACTTAGAAATTAGGACTACAGTACAGTGATGAATTATGGGTATTAAAACTATTCCATGCTTCTTTAGATCTTTTTGAGGTGATTGGTGTCAAAGGGTTTCCTGTTTTGGTACTTGCATTAGTGGTGAAGCTAGCATCCGGAAAGTGTTTGTATGTGTGTTGATGTCTTTTGTGGGTAGATATGTGTGTGTGGTCCAACTGTGATGTAAAATTTCAGCATCCAAAATGTAGGAAGGCATAACCCCCTCCCCCTCATACTCGTATGTAAGCTCCTAGTAAACCTTATTGTTTCAGGCTTCAGACCTCGATGCTGCCCCTGGTGTGCTTCTGTATTCACTCATAGATGACACTCCAAATGTGAAGGAAAATGAAATTGCTCCAAGTTCACCCAGATTTGAAATTAAAGAGAAGACTGGCGAAGTCAAAACTATCAGTGCATTGAGCAACACAGTCACAACAACTTTCAAGTATCAGATTACGGTCACCGATGACGTATTAGAGCCATCAACAGCGACATTGCTTGTAAGTTTATCAGTAGCACAGGAACCATGGCCTCATGTTGGTCCAGCCAAAAATAAAGGTCTAACGAATTGATTTTGAAGAGTCAGATTCCATGTCATCTTTTCTTCTAAAAATCTTCAATTGTCGTTAAATTTGCTTTGATTTTTGTGCAATTTCCACCATTTTCGGGAAATTTTTGAAAAGTTTATATCATAGTTTGGGAAATTTCCTTCAATTTTTGTGCAATTTCCTTCAGTTTTGTAGATTTTGCATCATTTTCGGGAAATTGCTTCAATTTTTGTGCAATTTCCTTCAGTTTTGTAAATTTTGCATCATTTTTGGGAAATTTGCTTCAATTTTTGTGCAATC
Organism: Chiridota heheva; assembly: GCA_020152595.1. Lineage (NCBI taxonomy): Eukaryota > Metazoa > Echinodermata > Holothuroidea > Apodida > Chiridotidae > Chiridota > Chiridota heheva. The sequence continues at coordinate 42,057 of JAIGNY010004544.1, read as the reverse complement.
CTCATTTTCAAGAAACTTTCTTCAATTTTCGAGAAGTTGTATTCAATTTTCAAAAATTTCCATCAATATCCTCCATTTTCGTGAAATTAACTTCCAAGTGTCATAGAATTTCCTTTATTTTTGTGAGATTTGCTTCAATTTTTGTGCAATTTCCTTTATTTTTAGAAAAATTAGTTTTCCTATGTTTTGAAAATTTTCTTCAATTTTCGTAAAATTTCATCCATGTTCGTTAAGTTTTCTTTAATTTTCAGGAAATTTCCTTCATATTCAGGAAATTTTCTTCAACTTTCAGGAAATTTTGCCAAATTTTACCAATAGTTTCAATAATTTTATGATTTCCCCCCCCCCCCCCCTCCTTTATCCTTTACTAATGGTTTTGGACCATGATAAGAGACTCATACATTTTTGTAGGTTTGTTGGGACAAATTGTACACTTTGGACCCCCATTGTCAAATATCTTCCTATGGCACTGTTTATTCAATTAGAGCATCAACAGCAATTTTGGCTATGAGTTGATTTCAATTCAGGGGAGTAGAGGAAAAGCATGTGTTACTCATTGTGCATTGTGTTACTCATTGTGTAAGTCATTGTGCATCTTGAAATCATGTGATATACTTTCCTTATAGTGCAAATCGGAATGTTTGTCTAAAAATCTAGAAAAAGTGTTCTATTTAGTGCTTTACGTGGCTTTGTCTGAAATCAATATCATACCTATTAAGACATGTACTGTATCTGCTATTTCTATTAAGAATGAAATAACAGTACGGTACTGTAATCTCTAAAATATGGTCTTAGCCAATATGGTCTTAGCTCTTCTCAGATGGATTTTAAACTTTTTTTTTCTTTCCAGTTTAATGATATCTTTATCAACAAAATGACAGAGATTCAATAGTATAGGGTTGCTGGAGAACGGTGCCATTTAACTACTAAATCAAATCACTGAACACTCATTTAATTCATTTCACAGATTTCCATCATTAACAGCGAAAACAGGATAATTATCGCAAGCAACGCGAGTACAGAAGTTATGGAAGCAAAGCGCTCGCAACTACAGGCTGAACTAAGCGAGCTCCTGAGTTCCCATGTCTTTGTTGAATATGTTGGGAAGCGACAGACAGGGGACTACTATGAGGAAATTGACGAGACTGGTTCTGATGTTCACATCTTTGTGCTTGAGGATGGAACAGGGAATCCGTGGTTAGCTGACGATCTCATGAAGTAATTATTATCCTTCATTTGAGATTTTCTACCCCCACGTACTCAACAGTTATATCCTGCCTTACCTCACAGCAATGTTCTTCCCCACCCCCAAGTCATGTTTTATCCTAATTGTGCTCAAATTATTCTGTCCCACAATATTGCCCCTGTGGCTCACCCCACTGATATCAAGTTAAGCATATGAGCTAATCACCCTATTACCTAGTTGGAAAAGTGATGCATTTCGGCTATTTGCAGTGTTCCGGATCAGGTCAACCACATCAGTCATAATAAAAATTGAAAGCATTTGAAGGAATCATTCCTTTTTTGGTAGAAAGTAAAAGAAACAGAAGAACAGGCTGTGAATGACTGATCCCAGATACAATTATGGTAATCTTTCAAAAACAAAAAAAAGGAATTTTCTCAAAACTGATGCATGAGAGGGTGATAGATGAGCTAGCAATTATATACATATTTTTTTTATAGGGCCTAAGAAGAAAGAACTCTCATTGTGCATTGTGTTTGTCTTTGGGATCCACCCAGAAGATGATTGATTAATAACTATCCTTCAATGAAAAGTGTGCATTTTTTTTAATAACCCATCATAGCCTATGTTGATAGTTTATGATATAGAATCTCAAAAAGGGAGTCCTCAGTAGTATTTATTTGTCAGGCAATGGCTAAATTTGTATAAAAACTGCTTTTAAAGGTATTTTGCATATGAGATTGTTTTACCTCAAAAGCATAAGGAGAAAATTTGCGGAACTAGCTGTGATATGTTACAGAAAACTATACATAAACTTGGTGGGAATTAGATTGTACCATTATTATGCGGGATGGTTTTAAGAACGAAGTCATTGAAACAGTAGTTGAATTCTTTTAGTTTACACGCAGTGGTGGCCAAATTTGTCAAAGTTTTCTTTAAGGGCGAAAAAATTATGAATTCATCAACTCACATAAAAGGCCATTCATGTGTGTATATCTATCACACAAAAGTATTATGTGGTTTTACAGATTTAAGAGTATTTACACGTAGCGTTATCATAGCCAGGATTATCCCTCTTGATAATACCAGTGACCATCAGAGGCTGAGATGGCATATGGGAGAGGGGCGGGACAGCATGAGGGAGAGAGTGGGACGACATGTAGGAGAGGGTGGGACAGCTTCCATGTTTGACGGCATAGCATGCCCTGTATGTGGGATGTGGCCAAGTGGAATGGAACTTTAAACAACATTTATTTAACAACTAGCCAGTTCCAATGAAATATCTTTGAAGCAAAACAAATTAAATGAAATTTAATGCACACACAACTTCAGTTCAAAAGTTTGTTAGGCATTACTGATGAGAAACTTTTTTAAACTCATTTTTCTCAAACAAATGTATGACAAACTGTACTTGTGCTGAATAGAAAACAACTTTTAAGAATGCAGTAATAAGAAAAGATATAAAGAAGTTTATTTTAGATATATAATAACCAGATATTAACTCATACAAAAAGTTTAATAAATAGCATAGTTCTTAATTTTTGGTATCATAATCATGCAACATAACATTGTCGTTATGCCTATACTCTTGCACTTCTTCATTCATGATTGTTGTCGATAATATTTCAGCCAAATAATGTTTTAATTTCTGATGAATACAGTCATATAATAAGAAAAATATATCAGTGTAACAAATTATACAAGAAAACTGTTATTATAATGGAAGAAAATCAGCCCAAATCCGACATTGGAAAACCTTATTCGCCTCTTCACAGCATGCTTACAATACACAAACAACAGGAAACCCTCTTCATACAATAATACAGTCCAGTAATAGTACAGTCCACGCATGATTACGTCAGAATTAAAATAAAGGGATACATAAACGGACGCCAAATATTTTCTCTCATCGATTTCTATTTGTTGGAAAGTACGGGCTCTTTTTTGCACCAATCACGTTGGATTTTATATATATGGTAAATAGATATATGTGAATTGTCAGGCCGTGTGAAATGGATTCCCAAATACCTTCATTCATAAGTTACAAAGGTCAAAGCGTCGATAACCTTGTGATTTTGCTTGCTCTCTCATTGAAAAACAAGAAAAATAGAAAAAACACTTTTTATATTTTATAAAGTACGGTACTTTTTTTGTGGAATAAATAAATGAAAATGGTCTCAAATGAAGGATAATGAATTGAAGGTCTCTTAACCATTTGAAATGGAACAAAATATTCAGAGACTCTTTTAGTTGTAACATTTAAAGTGCAAAATATGTGTGATTTTTCAGAACATTTTGCACAGTTAAGGAGATAAGCGCAAGGAGGCAAGCGTATGAACCAAACATTTCCATATGGTGTAGCAAACTCACATGAAGATTTCTCACAGTCCCTCTTTAGTGGTGCATGAAGGTATTAGGAGACAAGAATTGGGTGACAAAACAAGTTTCATCTGTACCAGTGTCAACCAAGGCTCAGAGACTTGGAATAATTGAGGTTTGGCAAAGAAACCAATGCTCCTCAAGTAGATGATCTTGATCTAGGTGACCAATAGTGCAATGGTAATTTTAAAGAACTTTTTAAGACTTTACTGACACCAAATGTTTTATTACTCTCCTTTTAACCTGAAGAATTCTGGAATCTGACCGTGAGGCCCTTCAAAGCACCTACGTGTCCATTGAGCCATGGTCTGTTGTGATCAAGATCCGTAAACCTGGCGTGCCAGACAAAGACCTACAGACGGACCCTCCTTACTCTTTGGAGGCTATCCTCTTAATAACTGTTGCCTGTGCCATGTTACTACTCATACTTGGAGCAGTTGTTATTTTATGTATCTCTTGGAAAAAGTAAGTAGCACTTTTTAACTTCCATTTTACAGTGGATACAAGTGGAAAATTAAGACAAACTGTTTTGCACCATCATGAATTTGCTGATTTTCTAGGTATCTCAACTTGAAATAAAATGGGGGGTGTGTAGTATTTTTCTAATTATTTTGATGATTTTTATACTTTTGTAATTCATAATCAAATCTGCAATGCAGCAAGTGTTGGTATGTGTTAAGGTCATGTGACAATCAATCGTGACAAGTGCGTGAAGGGGATTCTTACTGATCCAGTCTCAGAAATAGCTGGTCAAAAGTTTGTGTTGCTTTTCATAAAGTTTTGATTCTGGCAGCGATGAAAGACAAGGGTGTCCTGAATAAGATAAACAGACAGCTGCAGTCTTGACCCCTTTCCCCCTTCTACCACGTTTTAATGTTGGGACATGACTTCCTGCAACTTCTAATTTAATATGAACTTCCAACATTGAAATGGGGTGGAAAGGTTGAAGAAAAGGGGTCAAATACTTTTATCCAGGATTGTAGGTGAGATTCTTGGCTTGGACCTTTGTGTAGTGGTGCTGCATATGAGTTCTGCCAGTGTGTAGTGGTGCAGTATATGAGTTCTGCCAGTGTGTAGTTGTGCTGTATATGAGTTCTGACAGTGTGTAGTGGAGCTGTATATGAGTTTTGACAGTGTGTAGTGGTGCTGTATATGAGTTCTGACAGTGTGTAGTGGTGCAGTATATAAGTTCTGCCAGTGTTTAGTGGTGCTATATATGAGTTCTGCTAGTGTATGCTGTATATGAGTTCTGCCAGTGTATGCTGTATATGAGTTCTGACAGTGTGTAGTGGTGCAGTATATGAGTTCTGACAGTGTGTAGTGGAGCTGTATATGAGTTCTGCCAGTGTATGCTGTATATGAGTTCTGCCAGTGTATGCTGTATATGAGTTCTGACAGTGTGTAGTGGTGCTGTATATGAGTTCTGACAGTATGTAGTGGTGCTGTATATGAGTTCTGACTGTGTAGTGGTGCTATATATGAGTTCTGCCAGTGTATGCTGTATATGAGTTCTGCCAGTGTATGCTGTATATGAGTTCTGACAGTGTGTAGTGGTGCAGTATATGAGTTCTGACAGTGTGTAGTGGAGCTGTATATGAGTTCTGCCAGTGTATGCTGTATATGAGTTCTGCCAGTGTATGCTGTATATGAGTTCTGACAGTATGTAGTGGTGCAGTATATGAGTTCTGACAGTATGTAGTGGTGCTGTATATGAGTTCTGCCAGTGTATGCTGTATATGAGTTCTGCCAGTGTATGCTGTATATGAGTTCTGCCAGTGTATGCTGTATATGAGTTCTGCCAGTGTATGCTGTATATGAGTTCTGCCAGTGTATGCTGTATATGAGTTCTGCCAGTGTATGCTGTATATGAGTTCTGACAGTGTGTAGTGGTGCTGTATATGAGTTCTGACAGTATGTAGTGGTGCTGTATATGAGTTCTGACTGTGTAGTGGTGCTGTATATGAGTTCTGCCAGTGTTTAGTGGTGCTGTATATGAGTTCTGACTGTGTAGTGGTGCTGTATATGAGTTCTGACAGTATGTAGTGGTGCTGTATATGAGTTCTGACTGTGTAGTGGTGCTGTATATGAGTTCTGACTGTGTGTAGTGCTGCAGTGTATATGAGTTCTGACAGTGTGTAGTGGTGTTGTATATGAATTCTGCCAGTTTATAGTGATGCATTGTATGAGTTTTTTCTTATGTAGTGGTGGCATGTATAATTCTGCTAGTGTGTAATGGTACTGTGTACAAGTCTTTGTAGATCTGCATTTCAGGTAGAAACAAACCTGTTTGTTTCTGTGTTTCAGACGATCAGTCGAGAAAGAAGAAAATAACATATATTTACCAATGTATGGGAACACCATCAACTCGTACCAAACGGGTGTTAATGCAAATCAGAATGGGTAAGTTTCGTCATATGGCAAGAGTATGATAATTTCCATCATTTAGGATCAAAGGTATGTGAAGTAACATTTAGTTTATGATATCATGCTCAACCAAGCAATGAGTCCATTTGTTACTAATATTGAAATACCAGAATTCATCACCATAAGTTAAACTTAAAACACAAATTTCTACTTCTTTATTAAAGGCTAAATTTTCTTTTGTATTTTTTAAATTTTGATTTAGCAGCACTGTCTGCTTCAGTGGTTATCTTCCCTTGGTAGAAGCAAATTTCTCTTGTTTTAAACAAATTTTATATGCTGTTGTAGGATAGGGATGTGTTTCTCAAAGGAAACACTGTATCATTCACAAGTATAACTTGTATGAAGAAATAAAATGAAAAACAAACTTTAAAAGAAACAAACTGGTAAAGAAACTATACTTCAATATCTTATTATTACATTTATTAAGGAGATATTCAAGTTTTCAAAGCTCTTATCTGTGTAGAAATGACTTGTAGTACAGCAAGTCTGCTATGGAGGGTTGGTGCACTGCCCTCATCATTACATTCTTACTAACTGTTAATGTATTTCAAAGAAAATTTATTTAAATTTTTTACAATATGAATTATTTTTCATCAAACAATCTTCAGGTGGTAAATTGAAATTACCCATTGTAGTTTCTGTTTAACTATTTTCCTGACATATCTAATAGTTTTTTAACCACAAAACCACACAACAAAATTTGATAGAATACATAAATACTTTGAGCAGTCTGAGGATGTGACATCACAACTAGCCTGACTTTCAGACTCAAATGATACAAAACTTTAAACTGAAATATCTCCTAAATGGAATAAGATTTTTGAATGCTATTCTCACCATTATGATTCTTTTGAAGTCCTCTTTCATTTAATATGGACTTCCTTGACCACTTTTGTTTTTTTATTAAATGTAATTTCTTTTTTTCTTAACATAAGTGATGGACTAAATGAAGAGAAACAGATTCCTCCCTCAGTGTGAGTTTGTAGTTGAAGCTCAGTGTTATGTGTTTTAACTGGTTGGCTCTATGGTAGAATGTCTTATGTTAGGCTCTGGGTTAGATCATACCAAAGACTTTGAAAATGGGACTTGCTGCTTCCTCACTAGACACTCGGCATAATCATCAACATATGTCTGAATAGAATCAAGCTAATACTCTGGTGCTTGTTATCTAGTAAAGTATAAACTGGAGTATATATAGAGATGTCCTTCACAGTAGGGACTCATTTAAAGGAAACAGCAACCCCCAGTAAAATAAAACTGGGAAAGACTTGCCATCTTGCCTACTAGTTTCCTGCTTGATCAAAATTTGAATTAAAAACATAGTTAAATCAGTACCACCAAGAAAAGGAGCATATTGCAACTAGGCCTTTAAAGGGGCTACCGGCAAAAAAAAAGGAATGATTATGAGCATCATTTGACCATAACTTGGTGTTTGCTTTTGTTCTATATTTGAATGACAAACTGCCATCATTTGAGTGCTCTTATTGCTCTTTGACCCATAAAAGGGGTCATCAATTTTAAGTTGCACCAGACTTCAGAACAGTTTTAATATTTGGGAAATTTTGAGGGTATGCATGGTAACCAGGTCTCCTTATGTTTGTGGCTGATGTTCATATTGTGGCTATTGTACTCTCTTACTCAGTTTGATGTGTGTATGTAAGTTTTAATTAATTTGGTCTTCACTGTTGTACATGCTGTTTTGATATTGGAAAGTTTCACCTCAATTAACATACTCCAGAAATAGCATCAAGTAGGAAGAATAATATGTGATGAAAGACACATGTCCAACAAAGAAATCACTGAGATGCTCAGAAATGATCTTTTATTAGTGCATTACCTGGGTGTAGTCAGGTGGGAAAGAATTCCCCCTCTATTCAAAATGATAAACCCAGCATAAGATAAAAGGAGTTTTGAGATCTTTCAAATTTGAGTGAGGACTTTTTTTTAATTTATCAATGAAATTTGCTGTGACTGTAATATCCATAATTGCCATGCCTGCAAATCCCAGAGTCAGTCAAGAATAAGCTTGTCCTTATATATGTTTATGATCCAACCTGATGTACCAGCTGACTAACCAACCTAGATGTACCAGCTGACTAACCAACCTAGATGTACCAGCTGACTGACCAACCTAGATGTGCCAGCTGACTAACCATCCTTGATGTACCAGCTGACTGACCAACCCAGATGTACCAGCTTACTGACCAACTTAGATGTACCAGCTGACTGATCAACCTAGATGTACCAGCTGACTGATCAACCTAGATGTACCAGCTGACTGACCAACCTAGATGTACCAGCTGACTGACCAACCTAGATGTACCAGCTGACTGACCAACCTAGATGTACCAGCTGACTGACCAACCTAGATGTACCAGCTGACTGACCAACCTAGATGTACCAGCTGACTGACCAACCTAGATGTACCAGCTGACTAAACAACCTAGATGTACCAGCTGACTGACCAACCTAGATGTACCAGCTGACTGACCAACCTAGATGTACCAGCTGACTGACCAACCTAGATGTACCAGCTGACTGAACAACCTAGATGTGCCAGCTGACTAAACAACCTAGATGTACCAGCTGACTAACCAACCTAGATGTACCAGCTGACTAACCAACCTAGATGTGCCAGCTGACTAACCAACCTTGATGTACCAGCTGACTGACCAACCTAGATGTACCAGCTGACTGACCAACCTAGATGTACCAGCTGACTGATCAACCTAGATGTACCAGCTGACTTACCAACCTAGATGTACCAGCTGACTAACCAACCTAGATGTACCAGCTGACTAACCAACCTAGATGTACCAGCTGACTAACCAACCTAGATGTACCAGCTGACTAACCAACCTAGATGTACCAGCTGACTAACCAACCTAGATGTACCAGCTGACTAACCAACCTAGATGCACCAGCTGACTAACCAACCTAGATGCACCAGCTGACTAACCAACCTAGATGCACCAGCTGACTAACCATTCAGCATGCTTGTTTGCTTGATTTGAAGTTTATCTGGTTGTTTGGTGTATAATTTGTTGTCAAGCTTTTACACAGAACTCCTTCGTGTTAATGCACTGAACTGCTACTTACAGTCCATTTGCCTTAATTACTCTCCATTTAAAATGCACAATTCTTCCCAACACTTTCCACATCCAACTAATCCTAGATGTTCAGCAGCAAATTTTGCCAACTGAATCCATCCATTGAGGCCCTGTATATATTGCAACTTTAAGGAGTACCATGGCTTGAATTGTTTAAGTTTCAAAGACACAATTTGCACAAATGTTTAGGTTGTGTAGAAATATATAGTTGGCTAAATATGCAGAAATAATTTGTCAATTCTGTGCATGTGTGCAAGTTGTTAGTTTCCATTTGGTTGATGTTAATTAGTCTTTAGATTTCGTATCAGGTGCTATCGACAGATTATTGCACAAAGCTGCTCCATATTGCTGTCAATATGTGGAACAGCCTTTTTAATGTTGGTAACATCATTGATAGTGGAGTTCAGACTTGCACTGACTGAAATTATGGAATGAAGTATTGACACCATTTTTGTGTCCCTTTCTTTGAGCAAATGTGAACTTTAAGCCAAATCACTGTTATTCAGAGCTTGTTGATTTGCCCTGTTTTTCTTCACAATTGCATTTCATGTACGAATAAAGACAATAAATATATACAACAGTCCATGTTATTGAATAGCATTTGCAGTATCGAGCCATATGTCAATATATTTTTTGTCCACAGATCAAACCCTCGTTTCTTTGAAGACCAGTCTGTCCAGGTGTATGTATTTATCATTGATTCACAAATATACTTTGCAAGCTTATAGCATTTGTTATGTCAAAAACTACTTCTTTAAAAAAAAAAAAGGGAAGTATTTTTTTGTGTTTTTTTTTTGTGAAAGAGTATAACTTGTGTATGGTGTTAGGCCATTTTTAAAGCAGTTGTAAGAGACTCATCTGCAAAATGTGCAATATATGTCAGTAAAACTTCAACAGCATTCTTCAGTTGTAAAAGTCTTTAAGATTTCCAGGAGCATATTAAACTTAGATACAACATATACATTTTGTTTTCATTTTCAAATTTTTTCTCATTTTCCCCACTGAAGGCTAAATGATGAAAAGGTACCAAAGTGAGTGAAAGTCCATGTTTTATCAAGATCAAGTAATCCAAAGCACCTATCCAATTTTATTCTGAGTTTTCCCTGTCTTTATCCTGGTGCCCTTTCCCATTCTCTACACCCCCCTATTTGTAATTGTTTCGTTATGCCTGATAGATGTTCATGAAGCAATATCTTTCCTTAGGAGAAATGGTCCATCAATCATTCACAGTTATTGCACATTATTACCTCAGGCATTATGATACACAGCTATTTTTATCACCAGTTTGAAAACAAACTTCTCCCACTAAGACATCTAACATGGATGAGTGATTTCAATCACAAAAGTGCCTTGATTATTCAGCTCTGACTTTGGGAAATCTTATACACACAAATATAGCCTCGGGCTTCTTGACTGTGGCGTACATGGGAATGGCAGATAAACAATCATTGTTTGGAGTGGAAACACAATACACTGAACAGGAAGTTGGGTTGATAGTTGTCACACCTGAGTTTTCAGAAGTCAGGCATTGGGTGTGGGTAGGCTTAAAGAGAAACTTTTTAGCATGTCTATCCACATGGTTAAAGGTATATGGACAGGTAGAGGCAACGTTAATTAAATTGATTTAAATCCACTAAAAACATGAAGAAAGGAAAACATTTCATCAAAATCAGTCAAAAAGTGGCCATTTTGCAGCTTTTTAAAGATTTTTGTGCAAATATGCAAATTTTGGTGTTACTTTTGTGATGTTTTAATTGGGATAGATAATTCTAATGTAGATTTGATCTTTACCATACCCCTAACAAACCTTAAACTGGAGCTGGCTTTGATCTTTATTTTATTTGAAAAAATATCTTCCTACTTCACTGCTCTGTAGTAATTTAACCAAATATTTGCCAACATTCAGGTTTTCAGTTCTCGTAAGTGGACTTCACTTCTTTTAGAAATAATCATGCCCTAATCAGATGGGAACATCATTTCTTAAACCTCAGAGCAAGTTGCATAAATACTGACGATGAAGATCATTTTCTTGAACGCATTAGGCACAATCTAAATAAAATACTTCAAAATATATTTTAAAGCATTACAATACCACAAAAATTATAAAAATTGGTTAAAATGCATTATTAACCACATTTTCAAAATTACGACAATCTTGCAAGAAATCTGTGGTGTCACACTAGGCAATGATCAATTTTCCTATTGTTTCGTAATCTCCTGCTGTTGTCAGAGAGACTGTAGACCTTGACGAAATTCTTATAGTACAAATATAGTTGAGGTGGGACACATTCAACATGAATTATGTACATGGCATATGCATCTATGTGTCTCACACTGCTTATTTGATTTTTTTTAATTAACAGTTTCATTTGACATGATCCATTGTTCATATCTTTTGCAACAGTAATTGTTACAAAATTGCAGGTCATCCTTTTGATATGCGAAAAAGCGGGGGAAATCTGCCCCCCCCCTGCTTCATGACCCATCTCAACTTGTATGTGATTTAGGTGACATATTCCAAAGGCATCTTTTGTAGATGTGAAGTGAGATAGTTATATCAACCACCCTCCATGTGTCCAGATTGAAGTGGTATTGACCTTTTATCCATACCCCCTTTACAGCCTTTCAACACCTATTGCACTTTTCAGTTCTTGAGTTTCTTTTACACTTAATGTCTTGCACTAAGATGATATGATTTTAAACCTATTTAATAAACCAACCATTATTACTTCTTAATGGAATATCCCATCAGAATTGCCATCTGGATCTCACATTACTTCTATATCATTAAAAAGGTTTATCACACTGGTCCAAGTAGAATCTATTTAGAAGCTCAGCACCATTATCCTGTATTATACTGATCCCATGTTTTTTAGAATCTACCAGTATATGCTTAGTACCAAAGATGTAAACCCCCTTCCCTACTCCAAACCCATGAGAAGATACATTCCTGGTTGAATGTTATCTTCCTGGCTGAATTTTATCTTCCTGGTTAAATGTTATCTTCCTGGTTGAATGTTACCTTCCTGGTTGAGTGTTATCTTCCTGGTTGAATGTTATCTTCCTGGTTGAATGTTATTTTTCTGGTTGAATGTTATCTTACTGCTTGAATGTTGTCTTCCTGGTTAAATGTTATCTTCCTGGTTAAATGTTATCTTCCTGGTTGAACACTGGATATTTGGGGAATGAAAATACGTGCAGGCAAAGTTCTTACTGTACCATATGGTAAATAATAGAAGGCTTCTCTGTTAATGGGAGATTTTCAGATCAGCATCCTTTTTATGGAAACATCATTTACCAGTGCAAGTTTTTCAAATCTTACTAGGAAATTTTGGGGGTTGAACCTCTCCTGCTTGAGAGGTGATCCTTCCTATGCCTCTAATTAGTACCTGAATTGAATCAGATAAAAGATATTCAGACCAAAATTTGTCATATATTAACTTTAAGTTTGTGCTCATGCATGTATCATTATGATGGGTTATCCTTTTCATTAAAAGCATATAGATGAAAGTATTTCATTTAGGAAGTCTCATATCATTTTGATGCAGAGGGATTATCATTATTTCTCGGTTTATTCAGGAATACCACTTCCCTGTAACATTTGATTGGGTCATTCAATGTCAGTTCACTTCCCAAAAACATCATTTTAACACACCTCCAACTTGGATTTTGATGAAATTTTGTGTGCTTGAATGCTATCTTGGGAAACAACAATCTCAAATTTCAGCGAAATTGTACCTTCCATTCAAAAGTTACAGCCTTCTGAAAATGGCCAAAAGTCGCTAAAATGGGCTTGGTCAACGATTTCTAAGAGCCATAACTCAAAAAGTGTAAGTCCAATTATGATAAAATGAGTGTCAATTTAGAGGGAATTCAACAAGCAATCAGAATTTGCAATCGGTTTTAACATAGCAGGTATTTAAAAATCAGTGACCCTTTCCTTTGACATTGAGAATAACATTGTGGGACGTCTTTTTTTCTTCGATTTTTTTTTTTGAATTCTGTAATAGGTCACCTTGAAATTTATATATGTTTCTGGAGGTTTTTTTTTCTGTTATTTGTTTCAAATATGCAAATTTGAAACCTGTCAATATAGGGTAATTTTCTACTTTTTACAAAAAGCTACATGACAATGCGCATAATCCATTGACAAAATTGCATGTAATGAAAGGCAAAATGCTTTGATGTCCATAATTTTGCACTCTAGCAGTTGTAAAAAGCCAGAAAACTTGAAGTTCGTATGAAACGAATGTCCAGAGACTCAAAAAAACATTTTTTTTGGAATAAAGCAGTTATGTTAAAGTAAAGAGATGGGCTTCAGCAGCACACGATATGTCCTCCTAGATGGAATTCAGCATTTGTCTTCACGTTCTTGCTGATGAAATTGTCTTGTTGGCTCAAGTGGATACATAAAATGTGCTGGTAATCCTCATAATCCTTGACTACTTCTTTAATCAGCCCTATCCACCTCTTTGAAACGAAAACACATGACACAAAATTAGTTTTAACAAATTAATGTTGATTTTTTGATCCTCTGTATGATTTTTGTGTGCCTTAAGATGCACTTGCTATGGCTTGTCAGTTTGTGCACTTGTTTTGTACACTTGAAGGAAACTGTCAGATTTGGAAACAAAATGATTAGATTGACGTGTGACTTTGACTGTCGTTGCATGAAGAAAACATCCATCAAGTTGTGTCTCTTTTACATGCCTGGAACCACCTCATAGCAATATTTGAACATGCTTGATGTGCACAAAATTTGTTCATTGTATGGGTGTTTGAGACTTCCCTTGGTAAGAAGTCTTCTAACTGTAGCCCCATTGCCATCACACGTACGTTATCCATGTGAGGCAGCGAAAAAGTTCCAGATCGGCATCCAAACTGAAATCCTCCTGAGCTTCGAAGCATCAATTGTATTTGTTCTTATACTGGCCACCACATCCGTCAGTGAAATAATGAATTTTTTTAACTTGTGGCCACTCTTCATTCACAAAGTCAAATCACATGCTTCTGAAATGCCACACTGCTGTGGTTGTATATTCCCTTGCTTCACTTATAATGCAGATGTTCTTGTGCACCAGCTTTCCTTCGTTATCCCATCTATACACACAAAAGGGTGTAATGTTGCCTGCTTGTTCTCCCAGTGAAAGCATTGAATTGCATTTTGGATTACAAATGAACAATCTTAAGCAAAGTCCCCCTGTAAAATAATATCTTCAAGGGGGTTCAAGAATGACTTCAAAAATTTCATATAAGTGCTCTGTGCTTTGGCAGTAAAGCTGTGGTGTGTCAGTTTGTGTAATTGTTCTGCTAAACTTTGGATGTACTCATTCCCTTAACCCTAGGCCTACCTACCCTTTTTTTTTTTTTTTTGCTTTATGAAAAGAGGGAATATGGGGAAAGAAATACTTGTAATACCATCAGAGGTGTAGGACGCTTTTTAAAAGTGGGTGTAGGATGCTTTTGAAAAGTGGGGGCACGACCTCTTAGGGGGCATTTTTCAAGTCTTATGTCCGCTATCCCAATCTCTAGATAGAATAAATGAGCTCTCCCCATAATGGGACTGATGACAAAAGACACCAGTTTTTTACTATCGGAACAGTAATTGAGGGGCACTTTACATTTTCAAAAGGGGTAATTTTTGTCATTTGTTTTTTTAAAAGTGGGGAGAAAGTGCCCCCCTGTGAATGACAGAACAATTATAGTGAACTCTTTCAGCCTAATAATGTTCCAAGACAAAGAGTAAGTGACACATGAACTGTATTAAACAAGTCCTGGGATATTTGCTATATTTTACCAGATAAATATATAAATCTTTTTTGTCTTCAGGCTTTGTACAACTGCTAGAGTGCAAACTTATGGACATCAAAGCATTTTGCCTGTTATTACATGCAATTTTGATGCAATTTTGTCTACGGATTATGTGCTGTGTCATGTAACTTTATGCAAAAAGTAGAAATTTACCCAATATATTGACAAGTTTCAAATGCATATTTGAAACAAATAAGGAAAACAAAAACCTTTGGAAATATGTAGAAATATATATAAAGTTCAATATTATTCAAATATATATAAAATTTAATATTACAGAATTAAAAAAAACAAGAAAAAAACAAACAAAAAATACGTTCCACAAGTTATTTACAAGGTCAAAGGAAAGGTATGAGGGTCATTGATTTTTAGATACCTGCTATGTTAAAACTGATTGCAAATTCTAATTGCTTGTTGAATTCCCTTTAAATTGACACTCATTTCATCATAATCGAACCTGTACTTTTCAAGTTATATGGGGCTCTTTAAAAATCGTTGACCACGCCCATTTGATCGACTTTTGGCCATTTTTAGGGGGCTGTAATTTTTGAATGGAAGATCCAATTTTGCTGAAATATGAGAATTTTCCATTTCCCAAGATAGCAATCAAGTTCACCAAATTTCATCAAAATCCGAGTCAAAGGTGTCTTATGCATTGGGTGAATGGACACGGAATGATTATAGATTGTAATTGGTACAAATAAAAACCTAATTTTCTTTCTTTTCTCTTATAGTGGAAGATCATCAATTATGCAAGACAGAGAAACTCAGGTGAAGCTGCAAGATTAAGTTTTATATGAATTATAGAATGATGCAAGGATATTGGTGGGAATGGAAGATAAGCTCAGTAAATAATTAATAACCCATTTTGAAGGTTATGGCTAGGCAGTAAATTTACTACAATTCTCCAAATAAGATTTTCCATAAAGGGAAACATAAGATAGGGAGACTAATATGAGCGTAAACTAAGTTAGCGCAAGTGTTTGCCTTTATTACTTAGAATATCTACATGAACATTCTCGGCACAATTTGAGAGAACAATGGGAGATTCTGCGTGAACGACTGATATTCTCAATCATTTACAGTGAGAAAATCTATGATTTTAGAGGTCTATGAATGTCTGAGAAAATAGTAACTAGAATACTGAAAAATGATCAAAGCAGAATTTAATTCCATGTCCTTTGGAATTTCAGGCCTAAATATGCATGGAAATATGTGCAGTAGCCCAGTGGTTAGTGAATCGGTCTCATACTAACAATGCACTGGGTTCGAATCTCACCTAGAGGGCTGTACTGTGTCTTCACACTTTATGTGAAGTATCAGTTTTGGCTGAGGAGTTACCCTACGATGGATTGATGTCCTATCCAGGGGAGTCATATCCACTTAGCACCATGGACCAGCACCAGCTCTATATGCCCATGAGGCTCGATGGGATCAAACTGTTGGAATTTCAGGCCTAAATATGTACATTTGTAACTGGAGTATTACTGGAGTATTTTCTAAAGAAAATTAATCTTCTAGCGGTTACCTTGTCTCCAAACTGTATACCTTGTCTCCAAACTGTATACCTTGTCTCCAAACTCTGGCTAAAACATTTTGAACTAGACGTACTGCTCTGATAAAAAGCTTGTTACCAGAAAGTGTACAATAGCGTATTTATTAGTGACTGAATTTAATGTAAAAGGTATTCTTGTAACCTTTAATTTATATTTTATTTGATATTTAGGAGCGTATCATGACATTTGGTCCAGAGGATGGTGCAACCGGTGCCTCATCTAATGCCGCCTCTTCGCCACCCCTCCCAAACAGGTAACAGGAAATAGTTTGACACATAATAAAAGGGGTTGAAAAAAGTATTTATGATGAATATTGATAAAAGTTATATTTTAACATAATGGGATCCATTTTAAAGGAATATTTCCATGAATTTTATTTTCATATATGTGGTTCCTCTTTTCACATAGTGACGACTGTCACTTTTTATTATATATGTATATCAATTTCGCATACTGGTCAATGTCTTCGAGGCTAATTACAAGTACAAGAGAAGGGATGTATACATTTTCGTAATTTTTTCAAAATCTTTTGCCCTCTTCAACAAGTTATA
Organism: Chiridota heheva; assembly: GCA_020152595.1. Classification (NCBI taxonomy): domain Eukaryota; kingdom Metazoa; phylum Echinodermata; class Holothuroidea; order Apodida; family Chiridotidae; genus Chiridota; species Chiridota heheva. The sequence goes on along the minus strand of JAIGNY010004544.1, from coordinate 25,043 downwards.
AATGTACTATTTTACCCTTCAGAATCACAATGAAAAGTGAATTCGCAAATTAAAAAATGTTTTGCATCGAATTTCTCAAAACAATGTTTTCCTACATTTGTCTTTAGGCAGAAAGAGGGACGATATGATAGAGGACTACGGAAGAAACAATTTGGTGTAAAAACCATGTTAATATTATTGCATTTTAAAGATTTCATGTGTGTGACATCGCATTGTAAAATGGGATGTCATACAGGCAGATCCATGATAATTTTTATTTCTTTCTATAAAACAAAACAAAAATGTGTTTCCTTTACTACAGAGTGTAAGGTTAATGAGCAGATGGGCAGAGCACGTTCTTATAAAGCACTTGTTATTCCCCATCTCAATAATTAAACAAAAAATGCTTCCAGTAATTTAGGAAAAGGCAATAATTTTCAAAGAAATACACAAAAACTGTCTTGGATTTAATTGCCTTTATGACATCACTCTGTCACTGTGAGGTCACTTTTCAACACACTCAAACAATCTTTGAAATGCAATAACTCCAAAACTGAATAGGATATTGACATGAATTGTTCACCAAATTGATTCTTTATTAGTCCTCTATCATAAAATATAAATTCAGGGGAATATTTCTTTAATACAAATTATATTTTCACATATTATGATATTTTCATTTTAATGTTGCTGACTGCACACATACACTGTTGTAATGAATAATATCTTGAGAGTGATTATACATTGTATGAATTTTATCTACAGAGATTATTTGTCCTCTCCTGCTTTGAAAAACAAAACCGATGAAAGAAGATATGAAAACACAATTGCAAAAGATATAAGCTTGCCCCATGTGCCTGATCAAGGTAATGGTCCTGCACCACCTGCACAATTTGCAGACCCAAACAACAAAGCCACACTGCCATCAAATCACCAGCTACCAACATACAGAGCATATGACAACCCTGGCATGGACCTTAGTGATGAGAAGTTATCAAAGAGGCCCGGGTCCACAAAGGAAGAAGGTCATGTAAGTCATTTTGATCATTGTTTTCATGTAAGCATAACTGCTATGCAAAGTATAACAGTCTTGTTTTGATTTCAATGTGAGTTCCTTTCATTTCATTTCTTAACAATTTATTTCCAAATTATGCAATACTAATAACCAAACACATAAGTTCATAGTTACGATACAAAAGCAAGTACATATATTATTTATTCAAGTTATATCTTACCTTCCATGCTATAAATATACAATCTGGTCTAATGACCTGATTCTAACGCACTTCTAACCAAACTTAAAACGTAGTTATCAACCCAGCCCTAACCTCCATAATACCTCTAACATCCCTCACTTCTTTTCAGCATGTTGCTGTCACAACATCGCTGAGACTGGTCGCAAAATTTCTTCAAATTTTCTAACGTTTATCTTCTTTCCAGCTCCTACCTTGAAGGTTTTTATGCTGTTTGGCACTTTCTTCTAGCTTTTTCTAGTATGATAAGATGGCCACGGGCCCGGGAAATATTCGATCCAACTCACAGGACTTTCACCGTTGAGATTACACTAAAGTTGGAGTTTTTTCCATCCACCCATACAAAACGGGTGCATAAAGCAATATCTTTCCTTAGGAGAAATGGTCCATCAATCATTCACAGTTAACGCACACATCACTTCCGGCATATAAGACAACTATTTTTATCACCAGTTTACAAACAAAATAGCTATGCTGTGTTGAGAGCGACGTGACTTCGTTTCTATTCTCTCCAACTATTCATTCCGTTTCATTTTACCTTTCACTTTACCACCTAAATTTTATGTTATATCTTCATTTTCTGAAATTCTTTCTCTGTGGATGGGCATCTGTTTTCTGATTTGTTCTTTTGTTTTTTCCCCTTCCGTTGTTACCAGACTTTTGCGCCTTATCGTTACCTGTACAGCGGTTCTCCTATAGTAGTTCCATGATTTTTTTCTAGTTACCTCAGGTCTCTCAGCCCTTGGTTTTTTTCATGATGACGAAAGGCTTCTGCCTTGGCCCTCCCTCTCCTCCCTATGACCCACCTGCTACTTCCATTATTCAGCCCCAATCCCCAAAATTCTAATTATACAGGCCACCAATAAACAAAATAGTTCAAAAAAAAGTTTTCCCTTTTCTAATTCACAAAGTGCTCCAAGGCCTTGTCAGTACCCGCCCCAAGGTCTCCACCCTCAGATTCTGGTGATCTTCTGGTGCACTGTACCAGGGACACTCAAGCCACCACCCTCCTCACCACCAAAACCCTAGCCAATACTGGTATTGATGTTATAGTCACCCCCACTGTCCCTAAACTCCATTAAAGGTGTGGTCAGAACCAGAGACCTAGTCTACCTGACCAATGAAGACCTCGTAGAGGAACTTACTAATTAACACGTTACTGAAGCCCATCGTCTCTTCTTTAGAGACGGTGCCGCTTTATGTGAAATTCTTAAAACTGATAAATGTACAACCATATGCATGTTTTGCATCATGCAAGTGTTGTCAACTGGTCCTATTTCATTAATATGCGTGATGGGCATTGCTTATGAATAACTGTTAGTGCATATTTCATGGTATGAAATGCCAGTTAGTATAAAACTTGAAAATCGACCAACAATGGAAGGATGCTTTGGAACTACAAAACATTTTGGTTCTGTTTTTTTTTTTAATTTATTCACCAATATTCTGTACTCATCTTTTCCCTTGAACTTAAGGGCAGTGTCTTGCACCAGAAATGAGGAATACCTGGAGCTAGATTAGAATTCAAGCATCTATAAAATAAATTGGATCAATTCAAACATGCAGCAGATTCATTTCATAGGTGATGCACCTGTGGTTGTCCATATTTCTTCATGTTGCTATGCAGTGCAGTTTAGATTAGCAATCATAATACTTCTTTGCTGATGTTTTATGCCATGGACGTATTTTTACTGAATTGACAGAGAATTCCACGAAAGCCATTAATTTGCATGTATCATGAGGGAGCAATAACAACTCATTGTCAACAGATTTTGTTTTATTAAAGAAAAATTAATATTTATATATATATATTTATATAATATATATATATATATATATATATATATATATATATATATATATATATAAAAGAAAATAGGAAAAAATGACATGTCTCTAGCCAACAGATTTTTTTATAAACCAAATATTTTAAAACTCCTGTTTCCTTCATACCACTAAAGAAGCAGGAGTTTTGAAATATTTGGTTTATACAAAAATCTGTTGGCTAGAGACATTGTCATTTTTTCCTATTTTGTTTTGTTTGTAATGGCCAATGCGCGGAACTTATCTTTTATATATATATATATATATATATATATATATATGTTTTTACAATTCAAACAGTCTCAATTTATATTTCTCATTGAAAAACCTTTTGATTGTTTTAAGTCATGTGAACCTCACACCACTTCACGTGCCACCAATTGCACCAAAGATATTGTGTGTGATATTTTGGGGGTCACCACTCATTTTTTCATCATGTTACCACAACAACAAAAATGTTCAGCGGGCAAAGCCAAAAGAAAATTATATCAGAATTTCCACAAGCACATCCATGTGAGTGATGAATATAAAAGTAGCTGAAATTGATTGATTTTCTCATCAAATTAGCTAAGTATTGTCAATTATGCAGAAAATTGGTGAAATTAGCTTGGAAAATAGCTGAAATTAGCTAAAGTCTCACATGCCTTATGGATATTCTTGTTGATATGTCAGAATAATTTCCAGGCCATATATCAATTGCAAACATATTCACCTCCCAAATGAGAGCATTATTTCACTATTATGCAGACAAATTATGACTCAGAACCTTAAATTTCTCTCTTCATGCAGTGACATGAAGCTATTTTAATATTTCTTACTTTCTTTTTGCACAGCCTCTAGATCATATATCTCCAAATGCCTTTTCTCTGCCTTAACAGGTTTGATTTTGTCTACTTTTGTTGTGTTAGGCTTTCTTGTCAGTTACATGTTCTGTTAACCCTGTGCACTTTTTCATATTGTGATATTCATATTACTGCACAACAGGAGATCTTGAAAGCAATTTTGTGAACAATGATGCATGGTTTCTCCAAGTTTGCTTTAAAATCTCTTTTGAAAATTCAGATAATCAAAACTCTCTTTGATTGATGGCCTTAAAAGAACAAGACAATCTGTAGTCCATAGTCTCACATCATAAGGGTGCAGCACTGGGAATTCAGGGGTGAACACAACTGTAACTCTGCAATGTCATATTTCTGATACAGATAAACAGTGTAATAACATGGAGATTTCTCATTGGAGATAAAGAATAATAGATAAGACTTTTACCAATGAAGAGAGGAATCACTTCCATTAAAACCCATCGGATGACAAAATCTTGAAGGCTCATGGGCCAAATAACCTGAAGCTCTGCAAATTACTTGTTTGATGCCTGAAAAAACTTCATAATTTGACAATTTAATGATATTTTAAACAATTAAACACAAGAGTTTATTCTACTGCAAACTTAGCCAATAACAATGTTTTGGCAATCCAAGGGAGGAAGGCCTTAGAAGCCAAAATGTTTCATATAATGTAAGCAGTGGCTTTATATGATGTAAGAATTAAATGAAAGATACTGCATCAAACTAATATTGAAATTTTTGTCTTAAGTACAATGTGCAAATTTGCTCCCTTGATTGTTTGACATTTGAAAGCACAGTATCGGTATTGATTGCTGTTCGTTGTCATGAATAACAAAAAACATATATCAAATATACATGATAAATCACTTTTCAAGAATTTTGTACATAGCTGGCCATTTACCCACCTGCAACTTTGCAAATATATTTAATTTCCAAAGAGAGTTGTTTTATGGCAAGTTCTATGATGCTTTCAAATTAAACTTTGACTAATGAGTTGATGCATTTTGCATACCTCAATCTTAAAAGAAATGGCTGAAAGACATATTGTATGTTATTCATCTGGGACTTGCACCAATACTACTGTAGCTTCACAACCATATTTAGTCCTCTTCTCCCACCCCGCTCTCTCTACTTTTTCTTCACCCATGTACCTCCTTTCTCGATTCCAGCTTTCTGACTATATTTCTTGTACTTCTCTCATTCTCCCCGTTTTCTTTCCTTCCTACTTTTAGAATGATCTAACCTCTCAGGCACAATTTGACCCTCATTGTTGTCGTGCTGTTAAGCCCTCATCAAACAAACAAACATGTGATATTTAACAAGGGTCAAGTCAAAAGTTAATCCCACACAAAAAATGCTAAATTGTTTTGTACAAAGTGAAATTTCTTCAGAATACTTAGAATTATTATTTTAATATCAAAATGGAAACAAATCCAGACTGAATGCCCCTTTAATTGATTCTAACAATTTGTCTGTTCTGTAGACTATAGACCCTTTAATAATATTGTAGTTACCAGTAAACATGAGTGATAACAAATCATCCTGTGCTAAAAAATAACTGTAGTAAAGTTAATGGTGTGATCATCACAAGCATGATTTTCTGTCCTTGTGTTTTTGCTGTGCTTACATGAAGGAAATATGAACACTTATTAAGTCTAATTATTTGCACATTACATGATTTTTCAGAGATGATATTTTTGTAGAACATTGTTAGGTTTAAAGATTCCTCTTATATACATTGCTTCATACAATTTCTGTATGTTGTGAAGTGACCATGGTATACTAGTAATGTGCAAAGACAACAAAATAATCAAGGAAAGTCACTCTACATCAATCAGCATTCTTGTAAAGTGCCAGTATCTGCCATAAATGATGCTCAGGGCATTTCATTTTTGAAAGACTTGATAGTCTCAGCAGATTGTAATTGTAATGAAAAACTGTTCCAGAGGAGATGCCCAAGCTCCACAGTGAGTATTTGAAACACTCTCTTAAGGATGACAAAACATCTTTTGGTACTATCTCTTTGCAGAGCAGTTTCTTGCATGAATCATTACAAAAGAACTTTCAATTCTGAGTAGAGCAGTCGTTTTACTAGAAAATATTATTTTAAATTTCCAATGTAAGCACAATTTGAGAGTTTGAATTGGACTGAAGAGTTTAACAGGCTAAAGACTTCTAATTTTCATTCATGGAAAATGATAAAAAAAACCTCGTTCTGTGTCAGAATAAGCTGCTGTTCTTCAGAGAGCGATAGCTAGAGGATTAGATATAAGATTAAATATAATGGGTTTTTATCAAGAAAAATGGTTTATCCATTAATGCATTATATTTGTCACATTAGTACCTACACCATTCAAAGAATGGCCAATTTATCGTGATGGATCCTTCTGTAAATTTAATGGTTACTATTGAAATATTGCCTGTAGTATGCAGCAGGAGAAACTTCTCTACAGGTGAAGATTGAAAGAGCAGTAGGCTGCCTAGGTTTTACAGGAAGACTAGAGATGCTTATTCTCACCTGCATGAATGCAATGCATCTGAAAGAAACCTCTTACCATCTCCCAAATGTTGTCATATATTTGTTGCACCAGACATTATTTTACATAATCCCTTACCCTATGCACAATGTTTTCTCATGACATTGTCAGGGGTCAAATTTTAATTTGTTGGTGCTGTTCCAGATCCGATTTCAATGTTCAAACTCTTTTGCTTTTAACAGGACAAGTTCCTTTTTTCCTTTCAAAATGGGGAAATTTACAACTACTTTATTGGTTAGTAATATGTGCAAATATGTATTGTAAGTCGACCATTAATATTTACGATGTAGTATTCAGTTGCATACAGCCATATACGTGCAAGCAGCCTTGCATATATGTATTCATGATTAATTGTGCTGACAATTGCAGGCAAGTTGGGAAAAGATGATAATCTTTTTTTAATGCCACATGCTTATGAAAGAGCAATGTTCCACCGAAACAGTGATTTTTGATAATTCACTGTTTCTGTATAAAAAGCACTGTTTTTGGAATAGCAGAACAGTGGGAAACTCGACCTATTATTGTACTAACAGCTGATTATTCTTTTTTCATTAAAATAAAAAGGATTTATAATATCACTTTTTAGACAACTCCACTTTTTAGCTTGTTCATTCTCCTCCACAACTGAACATTTCTGTTCCTAACTGCATAAAAAGTTAAGTCTCATGCTCACACATTGAGGCTTACTCCCATGTTCGTTATTGTTCGCATGAATACATTGCATGCTATTGTTCATTTATACATGTATGATAAGTCTTGGTCAATGTGCACTTCCTGTGCTGTGCCCTTAAGGACAGCTTGTTTGTGTGCTGCACAGGTTTTCCAAGCTTCCCGGTCTACATACAAGAAAATTTGTCTGGGCTGGCTTAAAATACCCCCAAAATGAAAGAGTTGTCTGAACTGTCCATTGTGTACAATATTAAATCTTCATCTTCTCATCAGGGATTGACAAATCAACAAAAAATCTACTTGCCTGCTGGGCAGGAATAAATTAATTTGTGCTTGTACTGAAAGTAAGTAAACAAGGTTGCCTGTGGAATTTTGTTGTGTACATGCGATGCAAATTTTGCTAAAAACTAAGTTGTCCATCTGGGTAGGTCAAATATGATATAAAATAATTTTGATGATTTTTTTCAATTTAGTTGAAATAATTGTCACCTGAAAATATCCTTGTTTATAATTTTTGTCTTAAAAATAAAAAAATATTTTTTTATAAAAAGATTTTTTTTCTTCATGAAAATACAGCATTTGACAAAACGCTGTACATTTGTATGTCCGCCTGTCCGGGATGACCAAAATCTTATCTGAGCAACCATGATATTTACTGAGGACAGCTTGGTGTTCAGTCATATTTGCATTGCATGTATACAACAAGTATCCACGGGCACCTTATTTACACTTTCAGGACAACCACAAATTCAGATACTGTTGTCTGGCGGCCAAGTTTTTTTTTAGTTGAATTGTCAATTCCTGTGAAAGGTTTTAATTATTAAATTATTTTTGATTTTCCAGTACTCTCAAATTTGTAATTTTGCTTTGGTCCTCATCTCTATTTACTACAGGATGATCCTGTGTTTGATTCCATTCCAGGTGAGACACCAGTGTCTGACCACAGTCCAGCTGCTGGGGTAGCCATTGATGACCTCCAAGTCTCTCTTCTCAAGGTCAGCCACACCGATGAAGAAAACAAAAACATTAATACGCCAAATGGCATGTCCACTTTCAAGTCAAGGACCCTCTCCCCACAGCCAAAAACCAATGGTCATATCGGAAATGGTCACGTTCAGAATGGCAGCGCTACACATCAGACACCCAAAGCCACTCCTCGCGCAAATAGATTCAGCAATGATTTTACCCCTGATGTTATGAGTCCAAATGCCAGAGGAATGAAGAAGTGGGGATACACAGACCAGATTTTGTCTACTAAGATGTGATAAGATAATGAAGTTTTCAGAATTTTGTATGCAATCACATCAAATTAATTATTACAAGGGAGAAAGGTATTACACATTAAAGAAAGTATATAATGCATACTATACATACTGAAAGCAGCATCTTTCCGAGAGTTTAAAAAAAAAGTAATGTATATGTGTACATCACACAATAATCATGCAATAAGAGGTTATGATCAGTGAAGTGAGAACAAAGGGGCTGCTGCTCCCTTGCCCTTGAGTAAGGGGGGCGGACAGAGGCAGGAGGTGCCTTTTTTTAAATTGTATATTATTATGGATCGGATCATATTGTTCATAGTTAAGAACTACCCTTGCTGGCATTTTACACTAAAAACAGGAACCAGAGGTGGCAGAAACAGGGGACATTGTGGGTACCTGCCCACCACACTTTTCTTCTAGTTACGTTGGGTCCAAGCAACCCTACATTTTTTCTGGTTCAGAATTCAGATTCTTATATGAAATCATGACTGAAGAAAGTGCCCTCACAAGATTCCCCCCTCCCCTTGCCCTGAGTTTCTTCCAACACCCCTTGTTACCATGGTACCATGCACTGCACTAGAGGTTAACTAATCAATAACAATGCTCTACTCGATCCTAGGCCAGAAGATCCTTACCCAATGTTTTCATTTCAATTTTGTATTGGATGTTAATTTCCTTAGTAGAGGCATAGGCAGGATTTGCATACCGAAAGTGAGGGAAAAAATTACCATACAAAAGTTATAAATGAAAAGTGTGTGGGGGGAAGGGGGGGCAGGTGGGGGAGTTCTCCCACTGCTCCCCCTTACCCCCCCCCCAAAACAAAAAAAAACTTATATTTAAAGCATTGGTAATAATTAGGAACAGCCTACCATGTATTCACTGTCTAACAGTACCATTACATCCAAACTGCATCATTTCCATATGAACCTATTTGTGTTTGGTCAACACCCAACTTTCATTCATCATCAGGGAAGGACCATGTATTCACCGCCTAACGGTATCATTTCATCCACACTGCACCATTTATATATGAACCTTTTGATGTTTGACTTATGTTTGGTCAACACTAATTATCATTTATTATCAGGGAGGAGGCAATGTATTCCATAATGTAAACCCTTCAAAGGAGACTAAAGTCTGATACAATCATTATTTCATTCGATGGAGGATTAAAATCAAAACCAAAATCAGCAAGTCCAAATCTTATTCCTATCTCAAGTTATGTTTGAATCCGACACATGAAGGCTGTCATTTTGTTGTACTGTATTAAAATTTTGTTAATGATGACGTAATTCCCTCAACAAGAACGTAAGAATTATGATGTACTTCTTTATAAATTTGATTTTTATAAGGTTTTTATTGCCAAATGATGTAACACAAAGTTTTAGGAGTATGTTTTGATAATTTCATGTGTACACAAAAATGTCCTTGATAATTACAAAAGGAACACAATTTTTCATAAGCTTGAAAACTCAAGATAAATTACAAAAAAATAAAAAGCATTCCAACATCAGGTTGGGCTGATGATATCATTTCCTGCCTGTTTTAAAATCAAAATGGCGGCTGCCATAGTAGCTGCATTTAAGTTGTTAATAATTACAAAATACCTGTTGGATTGCTGTGTGGGAGGTATGAACCTTGGTCAGAAAATGTCTTTATTTCTATCAGATGAACTAAGGATTATGTCCGACTTTGTCTCCTTTAAATATGTATTTTCTAAAAAACTAGCTTATTTATTCAAAGCATAAAGTGTTCTCCTAAAAGTAAAGTCAGGTAGACCTATTAGAGAAGTAAGAGCAATCAAATATGTAAATATAATAATTCTGTAATTATATACGAGCTTGTGGGCAGGATTTACTGTGTATGTACGTATGTTTGTACGTGCGTGCATATGTGCATGCGTGTATGCATACTACATGTGTGTACGTGCATGCATGCATACATGTGTACGTACGTGCATACGTATGTACGTATTTATGTATGTACGTATTTATATGTATGTACGTATTTATATGTATGTATGTTTATATATATATGTATATTATGAAAGGGCCTGTAATTTGGCAATTAATGCAATATTTTGTGCAATTTACATTTTATTTCTTCACATTCATTTGTTCATCTTGTTTTACATTTAAGGGTCATTCCATGTCAAATCTTCCCGCAAAATGAAGAGAAATTCACTTCATACTAAAAGTGGTGGGGTTGTGCAGCCCATCAACTGAAAAACTTAGCAGTCCGACAAATTTTTGGTACCTGCAGTTTCATGTATTCAACAAAAATATTGTAAAAATGGACCAGCAATACAAAATTAACATTACATATTTAGGGACCTGCACTACGACAATGATGCAAAAAAGGCAATGATGCAAAAAAATGGCAATGATGCAAAAAAAATAAAAAGTGATGCAAAAAAGGCTCAGGTGACACATATATACATACCTCACATGTGGATTTCCCACTACCCCTGAATACACCACCATATCAGAATTTGTATCAAAACAAAATGGTTGCACATGTTCCTTTCCAAGGTCAAAAGTAAAGGACAAATGGTCACTTATTTATTAACATGGCCTACATTGAATCTAACAATGGATTATTAATCCCATTGCATTACCTTTAAAATGACACCTTTTTCATCAACATTGGACCTTTTCTTTTAGAGTTATGGATCTCTAAAGTTTGTGGTCCCAGCCCATTTTTGTGCTAAAAATGTGGCCTTTTTTTGGTGACAATTGCATATACCAATTTTGAACTAATTTAGAGATGGTGGTGTATTCCATCAGGTGATCTGACATAGAATGACCCACTAATACAAATTAATTACATTTTGTAATTTTTCTTCAGAGATAATGCTTGAATGTCATGTGCTGGTTTGCTAGTAGGAAAACAACCAGATCTGTCTTTTAACGTGACTGATAATTGTTCTTTAAGTCTTTCATTAACTGTGCCTTTAGTTGTATAGGCTAAAAGTAGATTTTTAGTGTGTATGTATTTGTTTAGTGAAGTCCTATAGGGCTGTGCATCTTCAGGACATGTTTTGCTTATAATGACATAGTCTATGGATACAGACATGGAAAAAATCTATGGTTGTAACCACCGGGAAAATAAGAATTTGCGAGGAGATTTTTTTCTTCATTAAGTTTTTTAGATTTATTTGAATAAGCAACAGTATTATGTGGTAAATATGGGCTCTAAAAACATCCCCATATAAATGTGCAATGAATATTACATTAAATGCCGAAAGAGGAAAGCGTATGAAGATTTATTCACTACACTAATATTATTTCTGTCACAATATTTTGTGGGAAAATTTTCAACACCTTTATACAGAACCGTGAGAAATTGTATAATTAATTCCAACTGTGATTGGATAAAACATATGGTTATAGGTAATAAATGCAAGTTTAGAAGTACATGGCACAAATCAAAACTGAGATTGATAAAAGGAAAAGATGCCTGTCTTGGGGAAATAATTTTTTTTGGCTGAAAAGAAATTTTATATTACAGATGTCATTAATATCTTGTGTCTACTTTGTACTTAAAAGTCAATAACATGACTTACTTTTAAACTTATATTCTCATAGATAAATATAAGGGAGTAGATTTGTGGGTTGCTTTTATTCTAATACACATCAGAATATATCAAAATGAAATCTGTATATAAGGTATTTTTGTATAGAATAAGGCTTTATTATGTACAATTCAAGTTTAGTTTCAAGCTAAGAATAAAAAGTGAAATGAAAGTGGCAAGAATTCCTGTATTTTTAAGGTATGCAAGTATGATGTCAAATTTGTGCTGTGGATACTTTGATTTACAAAAAGTGTTTCCAGTTCATAAATCCCATTGTATTTTAGTTTTGTACAATCACATTTCCTTCAACACAAATAAAGCATAAAATTTACCTCTTAAATTGGCCATTTCAGAGTGAGATTTAAGCTTTAATATTTCTCAGAATCTGCTTAATATTTCAGCTAAATTAGATCTAAATTAGTCTTAACTTCTACGATAAAATGATACTTGAAATTTTGTTTTTACTTCACTTTTATTCACCAAGACAATCACATCATTGGAAAGTCATGTACTGTATAATACATAATCAACCAGAATTTTACCATTGTACTTCTGGCGTCCTGGGTCCACCATGATAAATATTTCTTATGAGTTTATATCTCTACCTCAAATATTTTCCACAATAGTTTTATACCATTAAGAATCTCTTTCTAACTTTTGATTTATCTTACCCACTTGCATACTGAACACTACAGGATATCTACTATCTGACTGATTTCTTCCAAGGGCATTTCAGGCTAAGCATTTATTGTTTGGACTTCCCCTTCAGACAAGATTGTCTTTAATGCCAGAAACCAATTGTTTTGGTTTTCTTTTGATACCCTGCAGAAACAAATCAAAATTGATTGTTTGGTTTTCCTTTCAGGGCATGAATTTATTGTGGAGGACATACCATTGGAAGTCTCTATACTATTAATCCCTGAAGCATCCCCATCAACCTATTCAATTCATTCAGCAAATATTGAATTAAAAACCTCAATAAATTGGTCATAAATCTTGTTATCATGTGACAATATACTTTTGTTGTAACCGTATATAAGCAAATACACAAGCTAACCTGGACTTTTGCTATATGAATCAAATTGACCATATGATGGTAACAAAACAGCACAGGACATCTGTACTGAATACCCGAGCCATGAGAGGTGCTGACATCGCTAGTGACCATCATTTGGTGTGCACAAAGTGCACACCAAAAACACCAAATTTGCTGAATGAATTGAATAGGTTGATGATTAAAGAGAAAACAGAAGGCAAAAGTAAATAGGATGAAGTACGATACTATCAAGCTACAACAGCCAGCAATTAGAGTCCAGTTTTCTGTCAAGTTAAGAAATAGATATGATGTCCTACAAGATTATAATGATGAGACAGGTGATCATGTAGTAAAGAGTAAGTGGCAATACATCGAGAAAGCATACAATGAGACAGAGAAAGGGTTTTAGTATACAAGAGGGGCCAAAAACCATGGATTAGTAAAGAATCCTGGAAGTTAGTTGAGAGAAAAAGGCTGAACAGGCCAAGTCAGATAGAATTAAAGGCAACTTAAGAGCTAACTACTGCAAAAAATATAAAGAAGTCAAGAGAAACATAAGGAAGAACAAAAGAAAGTGGGTAGATGACATGGCTACTTCTGCTGAAAAGGCAGCAGGTAGTGGTAGAATGAAAGAGCTTTATGACATTACCAAAACATGCAACGAAAGAGGCAGAACAGGAAATGCAGTAACAGACAAATCTGGAGGACTATTGACTGATGAGACGGCCAAGAGCGAGAGATGGAGAGAGCATTTTGAGGGTGTTTTAAACAGACTGATACCTATTAATCCGGTAACATATCTTACTTGTAATCCTGTAATAGCAGAAATCAACACTAGTGATATTACTAGATTAAAAATAAAGGATGCAATGAAGAAGTTAAAGAATAACAAGGCTGCCAGTAAGGATAATATTACAACAGAACTGCTGAAAGCAGATACCCATATTACAGAAGAATGGCTATATGGGACACAGAAATAATACCAAAATATTGGAAAGAGGCTGATTGTGAAAGTCACAAAGCAGGGTGATATTATCAACTGACAATTTGAGAGTATTTATTACCTTAACATCAGTGGGGAGAGGTATTACCTTAACACAAAGCAGGGTGATATTACCAACTGACAATTGGAGAGATATTACATTAACATCAGTGCCTAGCAAAGTGTTTGAAAGAGTTTTGATCGATTGAATCAGAAACAGAGTTGACAGCAAGCTGAGAGTTGAACAAGCAGGGTTCAGAAGAGGAAGGAACACCACCAAACAATTATTCATACTTTGCAACATATGAGAACAGGTCCTCGAATGGCAGTCAACCCTTTATAATTACCTTTGTTGACTTCTAAAAAGCATTTGACTCAGTACACAGGGAGAGCCTATGGGAAAAAATGGCAGCTTATGGTCTCCCACAGAAAATCATCACAATGGTTAAAATACTTTATGAAGGTAATGGATGTGCTGTAATAGATGAAAGGGTGGTGTCAGAATGGTTTCAAGTTAAGAAAAGAGTCAAACAAGGCGATGTAATGTCTGGTTTCATTTTTCTGATGATAGTGGACTGACTGGGTGATGCGTGAGACAACTGAGGCCAATAGTAACGGAATAAGATGTAGGCTTATGTAAAGGTTAACAGACCTTGACTTTGCAGATGACATCGTTCTGACCTCTACCTATCAACATATCCAAACAAGGTTGAACCATGCTGCACAAACTGGGTTAAGAATGAATAAGACTGAACTCACGAAAGTCAACAGTAGATTGCTGTGACAAAGTGCAAATTAATAATGAACATCTGAAAGAGGTACATACTTACAAGTACCTAGTAGCAACTGTAAACATACAAGGCGGTGGTAAAGGTATTGTTAACAGATTTTCTAAAGCAAGAACATCTTTCATGAAATTAAAGAAGGTATGGAGCTCCAATATATATTCAGTCAAAACGAAGATCAAATTATTTAATTTTATTGTTAAGTCAGTTCTCTTATACGGTTGTGAGATGTGGAAGACCAATGAGACTGACAATAAGAAATTGGATACCTTCATGTTCAAATGCATGAGAAGAAATTTGAAGATCAGATGGTCATATCTTGAACAAATGATGAATTATTGAGATTTACTACGCAAAGGAGGATTAGCAACGAAGTCAAAATGAGAAGATGGAGGTGGATTGGGCATGTGTTAAAAGAATGAAAGACAGCTATACTGCATAACAGCATTGACATGGAAGCCAGAAGGGAGAAGGAAAGTAGAATGCCCCAAAACAACATGGAGAAGAACGGTAGTGAAGGAAAGAGAGGAGCTAGGGTGGAATTCTTGGAATGAAGCCAGACACGCTGCCAGAGACAGGATACGTTGGAGAGAGTACACTACAGCCTTATGGGACACATGGCCGGAAGAGGACAGTGTGTTTTTTAAAGTGATTTTATCACTTTCTAATATTAGACAATGCGATCCACATAAATTTTATGCTTGAAACTCATAAATACATAATCTACCTGATGGAATTGTAGCAATTTCTATTTTCTTTACAGAAAGATCTTACATTCCACTGTGGGTTGAATGCTTTTGCACAAATAATTATGTTGTCAATTGCAAATTTCTGTATTTTCTTTAAAATACTACAGTAGGATAGAGAAGTACATATTCTAACTATATTGTCACCCATTTAGGTGAACAATCCAAGCATGCAAGACCCTGTGTATATCAGTTGGCTCTGAAACACCCTCTTTCTTTGCTACTAATTCCCAGTCAATGATAACTCAGTATAATAGCATCTTCCAGTTCAATTTTACAGTTCTGATCATGTAGTTGGTGACATTTCAAAACTGATCATTTTAAATCAAATTCAGCTATTCACCACACATTATTGTAAGAGAAGGCTATAAATACAAAATGAAAATGTGTCAACTAGGTCTGTTAATGAGTATTGTATTCATGAAATTACCATGCTCCTACAAATCAAAATCAAGTTGTATGCTCCTAGCTTCTATTGGCAGTAAGTACAAAACTGCAGAGAGTGAGAGTTGGTCTATAATTGTACTTGAGATAGTAACTGTTGTCCTTTCAGTCCAGCCAGAAGGTTTTTGGCAGCCAGTACCGCCATTTCTGTTCTTGTTTCAAGGGTAGCAGATCCAATATGAGGCAAGACCACTAGAAATATAAAAATATAAAAATAAGTATCATTTTAATACAGCAATTTTGTATATTCATACATGACACACACAAAATTGTATGTAACATGATTAGGAAGGGTAAACATGTTAACCGACTGAAATGAACCAGATTTCTTTCCATGTGGCACACTCCAGCACAGGCAGTAGAGGCACACTGCCCCCACTCTCCCACTTTTCTCAAAAAAATTAAAATGCCCTTTTTAGAGAGGAAAGTCTTATTGCTTTTACCAGAGAGCATATTGCACCCAGCACACTTCCTGACATGGAAATACTCCTGCATTACCCCTTCCTCTCATAGCTTTAATAAAACATTTAAAAGCTCTTGGCAGATTCTTACACTTACCACAATTCCTAAGAGTAAGCAAAGGGTGATTGGTTGGAAGAGGTTCTGGGGTTGTAACATCCAATCCTGCAGCAGCTATTTTACCATTGGTTAAAGCTTCAAACAAGTCATCTTGGTTAACAACACAGCCTCTGTGGAAACAACAAAGAAACAATTTCAAGAGATGCACTGTATTATATGAGCAGGCTCTGATGTGTACACAGTACATCTCCATCTTCAATTCTAAAAAAATAAAGGTATTTGGACATACAGATATTTTTACCCTGAAAAAAAAGCATTAAATTATGAGCAGAACAGCCTTTTTTAAGTTATGGCAAATCAAAGTATATACAAATTTCAGCATGCACAAAAGTGATGATGTATGAACAGGAATACAGCTAAAATTCTTGTAAGTTTATATATGTACATAATTCTTTTTCCAAATTTCAAATATCAGACATTCTCATATTGCATTCTACTGTTAAATCTTGGAACAAGGTTATAATAATAAACAATATCCAATTCAATATAGCCAACTTCTCCTATTTAAAATATTTAGATGACAGACAGAAAAAACAATAAGTTTACATGAGCAATTTTCTAGTTTTCCAATTCTAAAGTCACAAACTATTGTGCAATTTTATTGTGCAACTACAGGTTGAAAAAACAACTAACATGCTCGCCATAGGCAAGCAAAAAATAATTGTGGGGAGCAGAAATATCATAATATGCTGTGGTACTTGCCACACTTAATTACGCCTTGCCAAGTTTGGCGAGTGACTTTTTATGTGTATTTTTTCAACCCTGGCTAATAATAGGTATCTACGTTTTGAAATATTGTAAAATGGTCAATTTGTAAGCAATTGGTGTACCTGTCACTCACTCATGTTTAAGGAACACTAGACTGAAAAGTGAGGTTTTTTTTCTTTTAAGGGGTCCCCCAAAATAAATTGCTTTAATATTTAGCATACAACTGTATAGCAATTGTCTGGTTGATATGAATATTCACGTGACCTTTGCTATTACGTCGCTGTTTTTGTGGTTTTTAGTACACTTTAAACCATTTAAATTGATATTGTTGCTTCCTGCACAGGTAAACTTTAACTAGACAAAGTCTTGGTAAAATGCCTACATCCACCCCAAGGCTATATTCCTTCCAGAACCATCACAACAGATCATACACTGACCCCACCATGAACATGTCTATCCATCTCACTTAAATCACTGGTATTCCTAGTGGTGCAGTCATAGGCGTAGGAGCTGTGAGGGGAGTGGGAGGCGGAGAAGGGGGGGGGGGGGCATGGGTCATATCCCCCACTTTTCTGAAATAAGACAAAAGTGCCCTTTTTCAAAATGAAAAGTGCCCCTTTTTAAAATGAAAAGTGCCCCTTTTTTAAATAAAAGTGCCCCTTTTCAAAATGAAAAGTTCCCCTTTCAAAATGAAAAGTGCCCATTTTTAAAATGAAAAGTGTCCCTTTTAAAATGAAAAGTGCCCCTTTTTAAAATGAAAGGTTACCCTTTTCAAAATGAAAAGTGCCCCTTTTTAAAATGAAACGTGCCCCTTTTCAAACTGAAAAGTGCCCCTTTTTAAAATGAAAAGTGCCCCTTTTTAAAATGAAACGTGCCCCTTTTCAAAATGAAAAGTGCCCCTTTTCAAAATTAAAATTTCCACTTTTCAAAATGAAGTGCCCCCTTTTCAAAATGAAAAAGTGCCCATTAATTACTGTCAAAAGTGCAAGAGCATCAGGATCCTATGCAGTCATGATGCGTGTGTGTGTATGTGTGTACAGTACACTGGATTCATGTCATATGTGGTACACATAGCCCATGGTCTGTAGATTTGCCCTATTGTTTTTGATGGTGATGTCATGCATAACGATGAGTAGGTGGGGCTTAATGTAACTAGAACGGTAAATACTATTATGGTTCGCATGCCCATGCAAATTGACACCATATCATATAACCCGGCCAATTATAAAAATGACATTCCACCCTATGTCCTGCATGGCATTCCACCCTGCTCCACATGGCATCCCACCCCATGTCCCACATGGCATCCCACATGACGTCCCATAGGCTCCATAGTCCCTGATTGAGCATACTATGTATGAAGTGTCAGTTCATATAATATGCAAATAATATGCAAATGACTTGTTGAATAAGAAAAAAAGGTGAAGTCAAAAAATTATGCCTGATATAGCCCTTGGTGTATACCACATGGTATATATTGTATCATATGGCCCCCATCCATGTCCCACATGGCATCCCTCACTATGTCCATATGCAATCACATCCTGTCACACTCCCTGACTAAGCATACTAAATAAAAAAAGTCTGGTCAGTTCATATACTGTAGCAACGTTATGCAAATGAGCAAAATAATAAAAGGTGGAGTTAATAATCATGCCTGATACAACCGTTGGTGCCCAAATATTTTGAAGAATTTTAAGGATTTTAAATCTCAAGTGCTACAAGAGAGACTTGAGGATCTCTGAAGAATATTGGAAAATTATATCATTTTACAGTTATCTTCTAAAAAATATCAAATGTTTTGTAGACTTTTTAAGGAAACTAGTCTTCAATCCTGTCTTAAGTGTCTCTGAAAAACTGTAACATTTTGTAAGGAAATTCTAACCTTCCATAAGAATATCTGAAAAAACTTTCACTTTTTCTGAGGAACTTTGAAGAAACGTTGACATTTTCTGAGGAATTCTCAAAAAACTTTAACATTTCCAAGGAAATCTCAGGATAAAACTGTGGATGGCAGGACAGACAGCTAGACGGACGTAATCGCCATTACATAGGTTTGCATTATGCTTCGCATTATGCTTCGCATTATGCTTCGCATTATGCTTCGCATTATGCTTCGCATTATGCTTCGCATTATGCTTCGCATGTGAATCAAAAATCTTGAACTGTTCATATTTTAAAAACCACATGTCTCTTTTCTTTCATGCTTGGTATAATTATGATGTTAGCTGGTGTGTACATGTTCATCATGTTAAAATGTTGAATTACAATAATATGCGTAGTAGGCGGGGCTTAATATGATTTTGCTGAAAAGCGCTTGTAAACACAGTATTTCAAGAACAGTAAACTTGAGTAAGGTCATATGTGGTACACAGATAGGCCATGGTCTGTACATGTGCCCTATTGTTTTTGCAGAGGGAACATGATTGGGAAATGAAGCGAAATTGAACCATGAAAGAAAAATGAAAGAACTAGAGTTAAAATTAGAGGGAGAGAGAAACAGAGCCGCTGTGATGGCAGAAAACCAAAATACCAAAAGTGTTAATCGGTCAAGATCTCTCACTCGTAACATGCCAAAATTGCCAGCGTTCCATGAGCGACATGACATTATAGATTCGTATCTCACACGATTTGAGAGATAGGCAGGTATTAGGAGTGGTCAAAACAGGATTGGGCATTACCATTTAGTGCACTTTGAGAGGGGAAAGCTCTAGATGTATACTCCAGGCTTTCAGATGAACAGGCAAAAAACTATAACATTTTAAAGGCTGCATTATTGCAGAGGTATGAATTGCTTGAAGAGGGCTTTAAAAAGAAACTTCGCTTTGTCAAAATGGAATTACGAAAATTTCACTCAATTCACTAGCACCTAAAAGGGTATCTGATGAGATGGGTGGATCTAAGCCAAGTTGGAAAATCCTTTGATGCTTTGGCAGATCTGATCTTGAGAGTTTGTTTGTTTGTTTGATAAGGGCTTAACGGCACCACGACAACGAGGGTAAAATCGTGCCTGAGAGGTCAGATTATTCTAGAGGTAGGAATGAAAGGAAACAGGGGGAGCATGAGAGAAATACAAGAACAAAAAGTCAGCCTGAAAGCTGGGACCGAGAGAGGAGGTGCATGGGTGAAAAAACAAAGCAGAGGGAGGCGGTGGAAGAGGAGAACTAAATATGGTTGTAGAGGGAAGCATGATGAAGGAAGGAGATAATTTTATCCAGAAATTTTTTCTGGAAGAACTTGGCAATTGAGTTGTGAGGAGTGAGGGAAGCTCTTTGGGAAGGTTGTACAGGGGGCAAGTAAGGAGAACGTGATGGACTGTGAGGGTGCAATGGCAATTGTTGCAGAGGGGTTGGGGGAGCCAATAAGGAGGTGGTTGTGAGTGAGGATGACGTGGAGTTTGTTTTTAATTTGGGAGTTCCATGAGGTTTGCCAGCGGTCACGAACAAGGGAAGCGATAGGCGGTTTGATGTCAGAAAAAGTTTTGGGAAAAGGGGTCGGGGAAAGGGTTTTGGGAAAAGGGGTACGAGGAAAGGGTTTTAGGAAAAGGGGTACGGGGAAACGGTTTTGGGAAAAGGGTTTTGGGGAAAAGGGGTGCGGGAAAAGGGTTTTGGGAAAAGGGGTACGGGGAGGTTGAGGGCAAGCTTAGCGGCTGCATCAGCCCTGTCATTGCCAGGGATGCCAAGATGGCTGGTTATCCAGAAGAAAAGAATACTTATCCTACAGAGGGTGGGCGAAAGGAGTTTCTGGAGGAGGAGGTGGGATGTGAAGTTATCCCATTTAAGATTGAGTAAAGAAGTAAGTACAGCCTTGCAGTCGGAGAAAAATGGCAAAGTGGCTGAGGGAAGAGTACTAAATATAGTTGAGGGCGAGGAGGATGGAAATTACCTATATTTAATGCCATATTATGTAGATTACCTTTATTGGTTGCATACTATGTAGATTACCTTTATTTGGTCCCATACTATGTAGATTACCTTTATTTGGTGCCATATTATGTAGATTACCTTTATTTAATCCTATACTATGTAGATTACCTTTATTTGGTCCCAAACTATGTAGATTACCTTTATTTGGTCCCAAACTATGTAGATTACCTTTAGTTGGTCCCATACTATTTAGATTACCTTTACTTGGTCCCATATCATGTAGATTACCTTTATTTGGAAACAAACTATGTAGATTACCTTTATTTGGTCCCATACTATGTATATTAGCTTTATTTGGTCCCATATTATGTAGATTACCTTTATTTGGCCCCATATTATGTAGATTACCTTTATTTGGCCCTATATTATGTAGATTACCTTTATTTGGTCCCATACTATGTAAATTACCTTTATTTGGACCCATATTATGTAGATTAGCTTTATTTGGTCCCATACTATGTAGATTAGCTTTATTTGGTCCCATATTATGTAGATTACCTTTATTTGGCCCCATATTATTTAGATTACCTTAATTTTGCCCCATTTGATGTAGATTACCTTTATTTGACCCCATATTATGTAGATTACCTTTATTTGGTCCCATATTATGAAGATTACTTTTATTTGATACCATATTTTGTATATTACCTTTATTTGGCCCCATATTATGTAGATTACCTTTATTTGGTCCCATACTATGTAGATTACCTTTATTTGGTCCCATACTCTGTAGATTACCTTTATTTGGTCCCAAACTATGTAGATTACCTTTAGTTGGTCCCATACTATTTAGATTACCTTTACTTGGTCCCATATTATGTAGATTACCTTTATTTGGTACCATATTTTGTAGATTAGCTTTATTTGGTCCCATATTATGTAGATTACCTTTATTTGGTCCCATATTATGAAGATTACTTTTATTTGATACCATATTTTGTATATTACCTTTATTTGGCCCCATATTATGTAGATTACCTTTATTTGGTCCCATACTATGTAGATTACCTTTATTTGGTCCCATACTCTGTAGATTACCTTTATTTGGTCCCAAACTATGTAGATTACCTTTAGTTGGTCCCATACTATTTAGATTACCTTTACTTGGTCCCATATTATGTAGATTACCTTTATTTGGTACCATATTTTGTAGATTAGCTTTATTTGGTCCCATACTATGTAGATTAGCTTTATTTGGTCCCATATTATGTAGATCACCTTTATTTGATCCCATATTATGTAGACTATCTTTATTTGGTCCCATACTATGTAGAATACCTTTATTTGGCCCCATACTATGTAGATTATCTTTATTTGGCCCCAAATTATGTAGATTACCTTTATTTGGTCCCACACCACGTAGATTCTCTTTATTTGGTCACATATTATGTAATTACCTCTATTTGATACCGTATTATGTAGATTACCTTTATATGTCCAATGTTATGTCGATTGCCTTTATTTGGCCCCATTTTATGTAGATTAGCTTCATTTGGTCCCATAGTATGTAGATTAGCTTTATTTGGTCCCATATTATATAGATCACGTTTATTTAGTCCCCATTTACATTCATCAGTAGTTAGAAATGTTTGCTCATAAATTTGAGTACTTATATTTATACATATTGTTCTATGATTATCTCCAATTGCTGCTGTTGTAAAATGAGAATCACATAAATCACAGAATTTCTTATTGGTGTGTTTTGTAATTCCATATAACAATTTTTCATATTTATTTATCAGAACATAATGACCATTAATTTCCTCAGATAAATCAGCTACTTCTTTATATAAATATAATAATATTCTTGGAATTTTAAAATCTTGTGTGCTATAATAAATTGGTTGAAGGCTATCTACAGGTATAATTCTATCGAGCCTTTATATAAATTTACTGCAATATTATTTTCATATTCAATCTGACATCACTTATTTTCACTGAATATCTATTAATTTTTATTTCATTTTCATATTGTTTACATTAATGTATTCTATATTTATGATCATTTGCTGGGTGAATATGTGCAAGTAGTGACCAAAGAAAACATTATCTTTATTTTCTATATTGTACATTGTTTATTTTTATAAGTTCTGGAGTTTTTATCAAACTTGATTCTGAAGTTTGATTAAATTATATATTTTTATGTACATATTTGAAATTGATTCTATAATAAATCCTGACTATCCCGCACTTTTGAAATCTTCGCTTGCAATTAGTTGATTGGCTAATTTAGTCATTGCATTACTAATATTAGATCTTTCCAATATAGTAATTGGATTTGTTTTGTAATAGAAATTCTTTCTATCTATAAATACAACTCCATTATCATCAACTTTACTTTTTGTGATTACTAATATTAATGTAAATTTTTTCTGTATTATATATATCATTATTTTTCATAACTCTTGAATTATATGAAAGGCTTGCCATTTTCTATATAATAAATATTATTTTATTAATTATTTATATAAAAAATATCTTGTTATTTTATATTGTTGTCCTGGCCTTACTGGTAGAGTGGGTGAACAAATCCTAGGTAAATTGTTCAGTGTGTGGTGTGATTTAGTAGTATAGGAAAGTGAGGATCCTGATGATGTGATTCTGCCAACAAATTTTTTAGGAGCACAGTGAAGTATGAGGTGTGTGACTAAAAATATGTTGGCAGAATTGTGGCTCAGGACCCCCACTTTCCTATACTACTGGGATTGATAACCAAGGGGCGATAATCTAAGCAAGTGCCGAAGTGATGAAGGGCAGTGGGTTGTTAAACAATGAAATTGTCTTTTTAGGATGGGAGTGGTGTCACAGGCTCCTCAAATACTTCGATGCCCCTGATCAATGTACCAAAGTTAGAGTTATTATATTTGAGAGTTCAATTAAGGTAGCTAAGATGGGCTGACGTAATACAAATTATACGAGAGGGGGATTAGCCAAGTCAAAATTCCTTTAAGTATTTGTGCGGGAGCTTTTTAAGGAAAAATCTATGAATCTCTGTAAAGTAACTCGGAGATTGTTTGTATTATTTGTTTGTTTGTACATGATCCTCCTTTACGGGAACTCGGCAAGACTCCTATATGAAGCATAGACGCCAAGCTATAGCCTGCATAGCAGATGCCAGTCTCGGGCGAACGGGACGGAAGTGGATGAACACCGGGTTTTCACCCTACTCTTTTCAAGAAGTGTTCAAGAACCAGGTAGGGTGAGACTGTCCTACCATCGGGACCGACAGCTTAACGTCCTCCTCCGCAGGACGGCTAGCACCATTCAACCATTGCCACTTTTTCTCAACAGCTGAATGAGGAGCAGGAGCTGCAAACGACGTACTTCCGCTTTGATGATCGGCGTATCTGTCTGCATAGCTGTGGAAAAAGTGGTTAGGCCTGTCCGAGGCTTGAACCGGGTACATCCGGCATCTCAGTCGTGTGTTCTACCAAGTGAGCTACTCGACTCCTGAGATTTCAAGTAAGACCACATTTTGATAGCGCTGAGAGGAGGCCGAGAGAGTGGCTAGTTAAGCAGGTTTGCATTAAATTTTGTGGACAATGGTCTGGGAGAAGTTTGTGGAAACTGTCGATGATATAGAAAACAAGGAGTCTGATATATATCTTATGGATAACCAGGTAGAGACAAAGAGTGTCATCTTGTAAACCTGTAAGTTGTGTAATTTTCATATAAGATATGACTTATTTTGTAAAATATGTATCTATAACTAAAAAGTATTCAAGAAGTAAGGTAATGGTTTACCTTTAAACGGATATGTGTTACTTTACATAAAGGCAGAAAAATTATAGAAAATTAGCCGGTCAAATTGCAAATGAAGTATCAGAAAGAAATGCTGACTTTATTTGTGAGACTATTATGTGGTAATGTTTAAGTATTATAGAAAAAAGGTATTTG